>CAKNYM010052653.1:36560-57260 GCA_932195095.1 Andricus curvator
TAGATTGACATAGAGATAGAAGAATATTGACGTGGGTAGATAAAGGACAGGATAAGATAGAAAAGAGGAGATTAAAAAAGGTAGAAGGAAATTTAGATTGACAGAGAGATAGCAAAATATTGACGTGGATAAATAAAGGATATGATAAGATAGAAAAGAGGGGATTTTAAAATATAGAAGTAAATTTAGATTGACAGAGATAGAAGAATATTGACGTGGATAGATGAAGGATAGGATGAGATAAAGAAAAGGCGATTGAAAAAGATAGACCGCAATTTTGATTGGAAGTGAGATAGAAAAAGATTGACGTGGATAGATAAATGATAGGATGAGATAGAAAATACATTTTCGCTATCTCTTTCTATCATAAAGATTCAAAATTATTGAAAAGGATAGGATCTCAATCTTTTTACTTCCAGCAGGGATCGCTCATGTTTCTCTTTATACAGTAAAACAATTATTTCTATAATTACTATATTATAATACATTGGCATCTGGATTTAATACAAGAAAAAATGTTTAAATATCAAAACTAAAACCTTAACTTTTACATTTCAGCTTGACTATTCAGTTTTACATCAAGTATTATTGGAACACGACATAACACTGCACATACTTATGGACGGTGACTTTCAATTTGAAAAAGGCAGACTCAACAAAATATTTTACGGTTTAGATGCTTCAAAATCGTATACGAAAAAAGATTCTCGTACCTTGTTGGGTGATGTGGATTTAAGAAGGCAAGTCAAGTTACCCAAAAGTACTTTAGGTTACTGTACGCCTCTTTCCCTGGAATCCAACGGCACCATATTCAGCGGAAATAAATTACGATTTGGTAAGACACCAGCTATAAAAAAATTCGCCAGTGTCTTCGCCAAAAGGGTAGCAATATCAGCGGGACCAAATCCATGTCAACACTGCGAATGTACAGCTGATAACGATGGGATCACGAAAATGGAGTGCATGCCGTGTGTTTATCCAACACCTGTAACTGTGGATTACGTGAGTGTATGTATAGGAATTAATGTTTGAAACTATATATAAAAATATCTCATCTACACAGAAAAAAGGGTAAAAAGTGATAAAAAATGATGGGGGTAATCTCGGCATGCAAAAAGTGAAGGTCGGTAAGGGTAAAATGAGCCGTTCTCTAGAAAAATCACCCCAAGTCCACTTAGGTTTTGGTACAAAATTGCTGAAGGAATTTCTCAAAATGTCTTTTTATAGACCAAACAGGATATGCTATGACCGAATCCATTTCAAATCAACAAACTATGTTGTTTTTTAGAAGAAATTAGGCAACACGTATTTTTGCGATTTGTGAAAAAAAAAATTTCTTTAGAAGTTATGCGTATCTGAATTTTTTGCTTTGTTTTTCAAAAAAATCCCAATTTTTTCTTTAAATTTATGTAATTTTTGACCTAATTGAGATAGGTACTATCATAAGGAAAATACCTTGTAAGTTTTAGGCGGGCTAAATAACTTTTGTGGCTAGGAGTATTTTTTTTCATGAAATCGAATTTTCGCATTTTTCTTGCAAACAATAACAGATACGAAAAAATGTGAAGTAAATAATTGGCACAGTTAGAAAATTTCTACAAAAAGTTCCTTTACTCATTTATATCTTGCACCGTTTCCGAGAAAAATAAAAAAATTCAATTTTCATAAAGAACAAAAAATCTCTCGACCACAAAACAATTTTAGCCCGCATAAAAGTTATAGAATATCTTTTTTATATAAATAAAAATTTGTAAAAAATATTTTTTTTTTAAATAAAAAAGGTGGGGTTGGTCCCCTTTCACAGAAATTGCCCATATGTTTCTAGTTCTTCAACTTGTTTTTCAAATTTTATATATAAATGAACAATTGAAATTCGAAAATGTCTTTTTTCATTGTTTTCTATCATTCTGTGATAGTTTAATGTCTCTATGAAAATTTAGGTTCACAATAATACGCCTGTAGGATACCTCTGTGACTTTGACAACAGCGCCATCTGACACGTGAACTATTGGGTATCTCGAAGTTATTTGGGCAATATTTATGAAAAAAAACAGTGAATATCAATTCATTTTAATCACAAATGTTAATCTTCGGCTTAAAATTAATTATTTACTGTAAGATTTTTCGTTAATATTGAATTCAAATTCAAATATTCTTCCCAATAGTTCCAAATTGGTGGCGCTGTCGTAGCTACCCACCAGGCGTATAGGTAAAACTCGAAGAATAAATTTGATTGCCAAACGACAAGAGTGTCCTAATTTTGAAACTGTGCACAGAAAAGCAATTTATAATATAGTTAATAACAGATTGTTGCAGATAAAATAATTGGCTGCCCTGCTGCATCTGTAGTTTCCGGAAGAAATATTGCATTTTTTTATTTTTCTCGGAAATGGTACAAGATATCATAAATGAGTAAAGGAACTTTTTGTAGAACTTTTCTAACTGTGCCAATTATTTTCTTCACATTTTTTCGTATCTGTTATTGTTTGCAAGAAAAATGCAAAAATTCGATTTCATGAAAAAAAATTCTCCTGGCCACAAAAGTTATTTAGCCCGCATAAAACTCACAAGGTATTTTCCTTACGATAGTCCAAATAAAAAAAAATTGGCACAAAATATAAGTGTGGGTTTTTTGAAAAAATCGACTTTTAATTCAATTAACTCAATTAGGTCAAAAGTTATATAAATTTAAAGAAAAAAATGGGATTTTTTTGAAAAACAAAGCAAAAAATTGAAATACGCATAACTTCGTAAAAATATTTTTTTTCACAAATCGCAAAAATACGTATTACCTAATTTCCTCTAAAAAGCAACATATTTTCTTCCCGACATATTCTGCGACTTCAAGTGTAGAACCTGCCTGATTTAAAATGGATTCGTTTTTAAAAATGTTTGTACAATCTGAAACATGTATTTTTTGATTTTTAAAAACACATTTTCAAACTTTCTTTGACAATCACGTGCCAAAACCTAAATCGACTTGGGTGGCTCTCTAGATAAAGGTTCGAATAAAAAATTAGTGATCTTTCATTTTAACCTTGCCAATCTTCATTCTTTTCATGCTGAGATTACCCCCAGAATTGTTACCTAAAGTATTTTTTCCCTCTGGGTTTTTCGGTGTAATGGTACATTAGGGTGTCTTAAAAAACCCAATGTTCTTTTTTTTGATCAACCACCCCATAAACTTGTTCCATTTGTTGAAAAAGACCTATTTTTGTTTTATCAAAAAAAAAACTAAACCGCGGTCCTGGGGCCTAAAGCGCCCCAAAATGATTAAAACTATTAATTAACAATAATTTCTATAAAAATAATAAGTTTTTGGGAGGATAGGTGTCATACATGTATGGCACCTTTTTGACCTAATTTTAAAATATTTTTACATAATTTTTAATAAATCACAAGAACTAAAAGCAAGATAAAAGTATTGCAGAACTTCATTTGATATTAAAAAATTTTGTTATAAAGGAATGGATTTTATAAATAAACAAAGTGAAGAAATACAGCGTTTTCACACACTAAATGTAATTATGACCATTCAACAGCGGATCCAATATGACGAACAAACATTAAAAAATAAGTCCCGTGACTTCAAAATAGGCTTTCAAATGTTTTTTTGTGTCGCTGATTACGAATCTAAAGTAAAAATTCCAAAAATTCAAAATGGCGGATGCAATATGGCGGCCAAACAAATAAAAGCTTGGTCCATTGGCATCAAAATGGGCCCTCAGGGTTTTTTTGGGTCGCTCATTACAAAGGACCCCGCACCAAATATACAGAAAAAAGCCTTATGATAAAAAATTCTAAAAAAAATGTTTTCTTGTATTTTCGAACCTGCAAACTAAAAATTCGAAAGAAAAATGTCAGAAAGATGGACAGTTTTTAGACAAACACTTGTCCAAAGCTTCGATTTTTACATGTATTTTAATAAAAAAATGCTTATTTTAGCAAAATGTTTTTTTTTCCTCAAAAACGCTATGATAGATTTGACTAAAACTTTTATACATATTTTGACGATCAGGCGTACCGAATCAAAAGATTCATACCCACGAACTAGAAAGATTAACGATTCTTTGGGTATACAGCATGTTTTTGGGGGTGTTTTTGTACCCTAAACATCTAAGTAACACATGTAAATCATCATTTCTTAGTAACTAAAATCAATAGAGATTTTTATTCAACTGCTACGGTATGAAACGACTTTCCAATAAGTTAACTAAGCGTACATAGCAAGAATATGTTTTGACCTAATTTTAGGGGATGTTTTACCATCCCTTAAACAATGAGTCTGAAGTTCCTAACGCATTAATCAATAACGAAAACAATTTTATTCTTAAATGCATAAAAGCTGCTATTTTATGACAGAAAATAATCGCGTACAATCCTAAAAACATCTTAAAGCACTTTCAACCCCTCATCAGATATAAAACTCATCCAAGCTACCCCTAAATATTTTTAAAATTCAACAAAACCATCCTAATTCAAAAATCCGCCCAGTTTTTGCTGATAATAATTTCAATTGATGCCAAAGGGGCACACATAAAGTCTCAATCCTTCAGCACATGTGGAACTCACCCCAGCCACCCCCGAATATTTTAAAAGTTCAATAAAATCACCATAATTCAAAAATACGCCAGGTTTTTCTGATAATGTTTTCAGTTGATGGCAAAGGGACAAAAAAGTGTCTCAATCCCTCAGCACATATAGAACTCACCCCAGCAACCTCTAAATATTTTTAAAATTCAATACAATCACCCTAATTTCAAAGTACACCAGGATTTTTCTGAAAATGTTTTCAGTTGATGCCAAATGGGCAAAAAAATGTTTCAAAACCTCAGCACATATATAACTCACCCCAATCACCTCTAAATATTTTTAAAATTCAATAAAATCACCCTAATCCCAAAGTACGCCAGGTTTTTTCTGACAATGTTTTCAGTTGATGCCAAAGAGGCAAAAAAATGTCACAACCCCTCAGAACATGTAGAACTCACCCCCAGTCACCCCTCAATATTTTTAAAATTCAATATAAACAGCCCAATTCCAAAATAAGCCAGGATTATTGAACTTTTAAAGTATTCGGGGGTGGTTGGGGTGAGTTCTACATGGGCTGAAGGGTTGAGACATTATGTGTGCCCCTTTGGCATCAATTGAAATTATTATCAGCAAAAACTGGGCGGATTTTTGAATTAGGTTGGTTTTGTTGAATTTTAAAAATAATTAGGTGTAGCTTGAGTGAGTTTTATATCTGATGAGGGGTTGAAAGTGCTTTAAGAAGTTTTTAGGGTTGTACGCGACTATTTTCTGTCATAAAATAGCAGCTTTCATGCATTTAAAAATAAAATTATTTTTCGTTATTGATTAATGCGTTAGGAACTTCAGACTCATTGTTTAAGGGATGGTAAAACATCCCCTAAAATTAGGTCAAAACATATTCTTGCTATGTACACTTACTCCACTTATTGGAAAGTCGTTTCATACCGTAGCAGTTGAATAAAAATCTCTATTGATTTTAGTTATTAAGAAATGATGATTTACATATATGTTACTTGGATGTTTAGGGTACAAAAACACCCCCAAAAACATGCTGTATACCCAAAGAATCGTTAATCTTTCTAGTTCGTGGTTATGAATCTTTTGATTCGGTACGCCTGATCATCAAAATATAAAAGTTTTAGTCAAATCTATCATAGCGTTTTTGAGGAAAAAAAACATTTTGCTAAAATAAGCATTTTTTCATTAAAATACATGTCAAAATCGAAACTTTGGACAAGTGTTTGTCTGAAAACTGTCCATCTTTCTGACATTTTTCTTTCGAATTTTTAGTTTGCAGGTTCGAAAATACAAGAAAACATTTTTTTAGAATTTTTTATCATAAGGCTTTTTTCTGTACATTTGGTGCGGGGTCCTTTGTAATCAAAATTTTGAAATTTTCAAAATTAAAAATGGCGGATTCAATATGGTGGACAAGAAATTTAAAAATAAGTCCCGTGGTTTTAAAATGAGGTTTCGGGATTTCTTTGGATCGCTGATGATGAATCTGAAGTAAAAATGCCAAAGTTCAAAATAGCGGATCCAATATGGCGGCCAAAAAAACAATTGGTTCCGTGGCTTCAAAATGGGTCCTCAGGTGTTTCTTTGGGTCGTCGATTGCGAATCTGAAGTAAAAATTCCAAAATTAAAAATGATGGATCCAATCTGGCAAACATTTAAATAAGGGTATTGTATCCGCCATTTTGAATTTTGACTTCAGATTTGTAATCAGCGACTGACAAACCCCCGAGAACCGATGTTGAAGTTACGGGACTTATTTTTACACTTTTTGTCCTCCATATATTGGATCCGCCTTTTTGAATTTTGAAAATTTTAAAAATTTGACTCCAAATTCGTAATTAGCGACCCTAAAAACCTTCTGTGCATGAAGTTTCAAACAATTCGTATGTAAGGGAAAATGTATACTTAAAAAGATTAAACTTTGTTTTTTAATCAAACAAAAATACGAAATTATTTTGTAAACAAATGGAACAAGTTTATGGGATGCATGATAAAAAAAACGCACTGAACATTTTTTTTCACCTCTCTTGCTCTAACTCTTAAATTAGTTCCAATAAAAAAAGACAGTATTTTTTGGCTTTGGAAAAAATTATATTTAGGGGTTCCGCCGTCAACCCCATAAAGTTTAACACGTATTTTCCATAAGAAAAAAATACTTTTTTGTAAATTTTAGTCGGAATCTTCAATATTAGGTATATCAAGTTGTCTCAACATTTCTCTTAACAATTGCACATAGAATATAATTCAAAAATTAGTTTTTGAATTGCACCTCCATAAGTCTGTTTTATAGGATCCCAAACAAACCCCATAAGCGAAAAATTAGGTTTTTCGAGTTTCTAGCGCTAATTCTTTTTTTTTGCGGTTTTTTTTAGTACAAATTGTTCCTTATGCATAAAATATTACTTTTTACTGACAATAAGACGTTTCAAACAATTTTTTAAACAATTTATTATTGTTTATATAATTTTTGTCTTAGAATAGAGATAAGAAGTCGCGGTTTTTTCCGATTGTTCAACTTGTTTCCAATTTTTCAGTAATAGCGAGGAAATAAATAAATTTATCAAAATAATTATTTAAATCATTTCTTATTATTTATAACTATGTTCTCTCAGAATAATGCTAGAAAGTTGCGGTTTTTTCTGAAATTTCCAACCTTTTTTCAACTTTTCACTTAGAGGTTATACTTTATAAACAAAGTACTGAACATAACTGTTTAAACAATTTATTATTTATAATAATATTATCTTATAATAATGATAGAAAGTTGCGTTTTTTTCTTAAATGAAACTTTCATTTATTCAAATTTTTAGGTGGAGTAAGGTAATAATATGCAATTTAACAAAGTATTTGTTTCAATAATTTATTATTGTTTATACCTTCTCTTAGGAAAATGCTAGAAAGTTGCGGTTTTTTCGGAAATGTTCAACTTTTATTTGGCTTGTTAGGTATGAAGAAATTGTAAATAAACATAAAAAAGGAATCATCTTTTAAATAGTATTTCATTTTTTTCAGAATGAAGTATTTTTACTCTTTTGATGTGCTAAAAATTCAAAGAAATTAAAAATAATTACAACAACGTATTTCTTCTCACGGGAAATGCATGTTAAACTTTATGGGGTTGGCGGAACCCCTAAATATCATTTTTTTCAAAACCAAAAAATACGTGTTTTTTGTATTCAAACAAATTTGGGGGGTGAGAACATGAAAATTCCCCCAAAAAAAATTTGGATCACCCTACTCTGCACGCAAGCAAGAGTGGGATCTTACGGGATTTTCCGTAACTGCAGGCAACTTGATTGATATAAAATTGACATAAGAAGTCCAATTGATTATTGCAACAATTTTAGAAGAGAAACCTCAGCTAAAATAATAATAAAAAGCTAAGGTAATAATTTTAAATAATTTTTTTCCTAAAAAAAGATCTCCTTTCGCTCCGCTGGAAATCGAACCACAGAACTACTGATTTCCGGTCAGTTGCTTTCCCGTTAAGCTACTAGAGAGATCGAGAGAAGAAACTTTTTTCAGAAATACACGCATTATTTTGCTAGATGGTACAAATCAAATTTTTCAGGGAATCTGTATTATCATTAGAGAATAATAGAAAATATTTAACGTCTTTTCAGACTAGATAGAGCTATGAAAGAAAAATTATTTTAAATAATTTTTTTCTGAAAAAAGATAAATAGTAAGATAAAGTGGGTCGATTCCCAGCGGAGCGAAAGGAGAAGATCTTTTTTCAGAGAAAATTATTTAAAATAATTTTTCTTTCATAGCTCTATCTAGTCTGAAAAGACGTTAAATATTTTTTGTTATTCTCTAATGATAATACAGATTCCCTGAAAAATTTGATTTGTACCATCTAGCAAAATAATGCGTGTATTTCTGAAAAAATTTTCTTCTCTCGATCTCTCTACCTGACCGGAAATCAGTAGTTCTGTGGTTTGATTCCCAGCGGAGCGAAAGGAGAAGATCTTTTTTCAGAAAAAGATGATTTAAAATAATTTTTCTTTCATAGCTCCATCTAGTCTGAAAAGACGTTAAATATTTTCTGTTATTCTCTAATGATAATACAGATTCCTTAAGGCAATTATTGTATATTTAAATGTAGTTATTTGAAAATTTTTCCGCTTCAGGCAAAAGTCGTAATTTTCATTCAATTTTAATCTACAAAAGCTCATTCTATTCCTAGCAAGGCTGTTCAAAATTTTATTCATCACGTTTTCATAAACCATTATTTAGGAAATTCTTTAATTAAAAAAATTACACATGTATATAACTACATTTAAATAAACAATTATTATGACCTAAACTTTTTTTATTTATGCTCAGGTTTTTTTTCTTGCAATAATCAACGGGCCTTTTTTCCCAATTTTATAAATCAAGTTAAAGATTAAGTAATTTCTACCTTGACTTTACACCTAGAACATTCTTAGCAAACCGAAAATTTTATTTATTTTTTTATTTTATAGGAAACTTTTGATGAAGATGAGGCTTTGTCAGCACTACAGCCTACGGACATAGACTATGATCAAACTGAGGTCGATGAAGATTGAGATATCACAAACAAACTGCGTGCTATATATTATCTAAAAGCAACAGTATAATTTATTTAAGGAAATTACACTTCATTTCTTCATACTGTATCATTGCTTTTGAAATTTTTTGAAAATTCTTCTCACTTTACAAGGGCAGACCACCAATTGTGAATTTTAGTTTCGGTTCATAATTTTTTTAATGAAGGCTCGTTACCTGAGTATCAATTTGCCAAAGCAGTAGCGCTTCAGTTTCGTAGCCGGAAGGATTAGTGGTCGATTCTTGCTGTCTGCCCTTTTTTTTTATTAAAATGTTTATATTTATAATTTCCTACAACGATCTTCGAAACTTATGCAAATAATAATTTTTTAAAGCTTTTTTTAACAGAGAACTTGATTTTCTTTAACTTTATCTTTTTTTATGCGAACAAATTTATTTTCTATAAATGTTATTAATTTTTTATAATTTTTAATAATTATACTAAAAAATATAAATATAAACGAGATTTTTGAAACGAAATATTGTGTTTCTTTGCGAAAAACATGATAAAGTTAAAAAAGTCAGGTTTTCCATTAAAAAGGCCTTAACAAATTATTATTTGCATAATTTTTGAAGATTATTGAAGGAAATTATATTTATAAAATTTTAATAAATAAAAAAAAAGTTGAGACAACAAGAATCGAACACGCAACCTTCCGGTCATAAAGCCGAAGCGCTACTGCCTGAGCTACCGGTCGTTCGAAAAGTCGATTCTTGCGAAAACGTCGAAACAGCACATTGGAAAATTAATACTCAGATATTTCAATAAAAAAATTACGAACCGAAACTAAAATTCACAATTGGCGGTCTTCCCTTCTTAATTAAAGTTAAACGGCCTGTAACTAAACAAATCTGTACTCTATAAAAAATACTTATTAAATGCGGTAAAGGAACTTTCAATGAAGTGAAATTTAAATTATGACAAATCGAATGATATTAACGGGAATCTTTTCATTTTGCCCTACTCTTTCTTAAATTCTAATTGATTCGACTAAATTAATCATCTGAAAACTAAATTATCTAAAAAAGGTTAACGGTAAATAAAGAAGCACTGATTGCTTAGTCGAAGTAATCAAAATTTATAGAAATAATGTGACAAAATAAAAAACACGGCTTAATTTTGTACGGATCCTTAGTGTAATTATGAAAAATTCATCATATATATTTCTAGATATATAAGACGCACAATTGTATGTATAGATATTTTGAGAAATTTTGACATTATTTTTCGTAAAGATCAATTCATTAATTTGAATTGATAAAGTATAGACATCTATTTATTAAATCCAGGTAATAAGATACTAGTTATTCTCTTTCTATATGTATAAATCATGTAAATTTAGAAACACAATAAAATAACAATGTACTTAGAATTTATGCGAATATATCCGAAAAAAGATGTAAATGCTCTGTTTATTATAATTTACTTTTAAAAAACACATTGACTTTTAAATCCCCTGTATCTAGTGTTTCTTAAAAAAAAATTCCAGGACTTTTCCAGGTTGAAAAAAAAGTTTTTCCCAGTACCTCTTTGGATGATTGTTCAAATTTATCACGGTGAAAAATATAAAATAATATAAAAAACGCGCTTCAACATTAACATTTTTAACATAGAATCTTTTATATAGGAAATAAAAAATTTTCAAAATAAAATTTACTTATTTATTTCAATCAAAAAATGGAACATTCTACTATAAAAGATGAATTTTTGGCCAACAAATGACTTTCTAACAAAATAGTTTAATTTTCAAGAAAATAGTTAATTTTTTTAACAAAATGGTTGCATTTGTAACCAAACTGTTTAATTTTCAACATAAAAAGATGAATTTTCAAACAAATAATCGAATTTTGAATCAAAAAAGATTAAACTTCAACCAAAAAAAGTTGCATTTTCAACCAAATAATTCCATTTTTTATAGGACAGTTTAATTTTTAATGAAAAAGATGAATTTTCAATCCAAAAGGACGAATTTTCTGTCCAAATAGTCTAATGTTCAGAAAAACAATCGAGTTTTCGACCAAAAAGAATGACTTTCAACAAAATACTTGAATTTTCAACCAAATATTCAAATTTTAAAACAAAAAACTTTAAACTTCAACCACAAAAGGTTGCATTTTGAAGAAAAATATAAATTCTTAACAAAAATATATTAGAGGATATTTATAAAAAAAGGAAACTCAACAAAATAGTTCAATTTTTAACCAAATAGTTGTATTTTCAACCGACGAAAACGAATTCTCAAACAAAACGACGAATTTTTAAACAAGAAGATTAATTTTCTACTAAAAAAGACGAATTTTCTAAAAAATAGTTGAATATTCAACTAAAAAATATCAGTTTTAGAAAAAAAAAACTTCAACCAGAGATGAATTTTCAACAGAAAAGCTGATTTTCTACCAAACCGTTACAATTTTAACCAAAAGAGGAAATTTCGTCCAAAATGTATTAGTTTTCTACCAATAAAGCCGAATTTTTAGCTAAAAAATATCAACTTTCAACCAAATAGTTGAATTTTGAACTAAAAAGATCAATTTTGAACCAAACTGATGAATTTGCAAATAAAATGATGAATCTTATTCAACTGGAATAGATGAATTTTCAAGCAAAAAGATTCATTTCTACCAAAAAGACGAATTATCAACAAAATATATGAATTTTTAACTAAAAAAGATAAACTGTCAACCAAAAATTGAATAGTTTAATTTTTAGTTAAAAAATTAATGTTCAACCAAATAGATGAATTTTTTAATAAAATGATGAATCATCAACTGGAATAGTTGAACTTTAAACTAAAAAGATGAATTTTCAACTAAAATGATGAATCTTTAACTAGAAGGATTAAATTTTCAACCAAAAGGGTGAATTTTCAACCAAGAAGATTAATTTCTGCCAAAAAAGACGAATTTTCAACTAAAAAAGATATTTTTTCAATCAAAAATTAAATTTTTAATTTAAAAAATTAATGTTCAACCAAAGAGATGAAATTTGAACTAAAATGATGGAATATTTACCTGGAATAGTTAAATTTCTAGTTTAAACAATTAATTTTAAAAATATCAACAAAATAGTTAAAGTTTCAACTGGAATAGTTAAATTTTCAGTAAAAAAAATTGTTCAGCCAGAGAAAAAACGAATTTTCAAAAAAATATCTCTATTTTCAACCAGAGATGAATTTTCATTTAAAATGATGAATCTTCAAAAAAAAAAAATTAATTTTAAACTTTCAATTAAATAATTACATTTTCGTTCCAAAAAACCGAATTCAACCGAAAAAGGCGACCTTTCAACATGAGTTGAATTTTTAACAAAGAAAAATTTTTTCAGGCGAGAGAAAAAATTGCAAACAAACTGTTGAATTTTTAGGCAAAAAGATGAATTTTCAACCAGATAGTAGAATTTTCAATCAAAAATTGAATAGTTCAATTTTCAATTGAGAAAATTAATTACAAACCGAAAAAAAACTAATTTTCAAAAAAATAGTTAAATGTGGTAATATAAAGCTACTTTTACAAATAAAGAATCATTGTTATTCAATTTTGTATTGCAATAAAAAAAAGCACGCTCTAGAAAAATTTCCTCTAGAATCATCAATTGGAATAGTTGAACTTTAAACAAAAAGATGAATTTTCAACTAAAATTATGAATCTTTAACTAGAATAATTAAATTTTCAACCAAAAGGGTGAATTTTCAACCAAGAATATTGATTTCTACCAAAAAATAAGAATTTTCAACTAAAAACGATATTTTTTTCCATCAAAAATTAAATAGTTAAATTTTTAATTTAAAAAAATTAATGTTCAACCAAAGAGATGAAATTTTTTCTAAAATGATGAAATATTTAACTGGAATAGTTACATTTTCAGTTTAAACAATTAATTAAAAAATATATATCAACAAAATAGTTAAAGTTTCAACTGGAATAGTTAAATTTTCAGTAAACAAAAAAAATCAGCCAAAGAAAAAACGAATTTTCAAAAAAATATCTCCATTTTCAACCAGAGATGAATTTTCATTTAAAATGATGAATCATCAAAACATAAAATTAATTTTAAACAAAAGGGTTTAACTTTCAATTAAATAATTACATTTTCGTTCCAAAAAACCGAATTCAACCGAAAAAGACGACTTTTCAACATGAGTTGAATTTTTAACAAAGAAACATTTTTTCAGCCAAGAGAGAGAAAAAATGGCAAACAAACTGTTGAATTTTTAGACAAAAAGATGAATTTTAAACCAGATAGTAGAATTTTCAACCAAAAATTGAATAGTTCAACTTTCAATTAAGAAAATTAATTACAAATCGAAAAAAACAACTAATTTTTAACAAAATAGTTAAATGCGGTAATATGAAGCTACTTTTACAAAAAAAAAATTGTTATTCAATTTTGTATTGCAATAAAAAAAAGCACGCTCTAGAAAAATTTCCTCTAGAATCATCAATTGGAATAGTTGAACTTTAAACAAAAAGATGAATCTGCAACTAGAAGAATTAAATTTTCAACCAGAAGGGTGAATTTTCAACCAAGAAGATTAATTTCTACCAAAAAAGACGAATTTTCAACTAAAAAAGATACTTTTTCAATCAAAAATTAAATAGTTAAAATTTTAATTTAAAAAATTAATATTCAACCAAAGAGATGAAATTTTAACTAAAATGATGGAATATTTAACTGGAATAGTTACATTTTTAGTTTGAAAAATTAATAAATAAAAAAATATCAACAAAATAGTTGAAGTTTCAATTGGAATAGTTAAATTTTCAGTAAAAAAAAAATCAGCAAAATAAAAAACGAATTTTCAAAAAAATATCTCTATTTTCAACCAAAGAGAAGAATTTCCATTTAAAATGATGAATCTTCAAAAAAGAAAATTAATTTTAAACTTTCAATTAAATAATTACATTTTCGTTCCAAAAACCCGAATTCAACCGAAAAAGACGACTTTTCAACATGAGTTGAATTTTTAACAAAGAAAAATTTTTTCAGGCAAGAGAGAGGAAAAATTTCAAATACACTGTTGAATTTTTAGGCAAAAAGATGAATTTTCAACCAGATAGTAGAATTTTCAACCAAAAATTTGAATAGTTCAATTTTCAATTAAGAAAATTAATTACAAACCGAAAAAAAACTAATTTTCAAGAAAATAGTTAAATACGGAAATATAAAAATACTTTTACAAATAAAGAATCATTGTTATTCAATAGAAAAAGCACGCTCTAGAAAAATTTCCTCTAGAATCATCAATTGAAATAGTTGAACTTTGAACCAAAAAGATGAATTTTCAACTAAAATGATGAATCTTTAACTAGAAGAATTAAATTTTCAACCAGAAGGGTGAATTTTCAACCAAGAAGATTAATTTCTACCAAAAAAGACGAATTTTCAACTAAAAAAAGATTTTTTCAATCAAAAATGAAATAGTTAAATTTTTAATTAAAAAAATTAATGTTCAACCAAAGAGATGAAATTCCAAAGAGATGAAATTTTAACTAAAATGATGGAATATTTAACTGAAATAGTTACATTTTCAGTTTAAAAAATTAATTTAAAAAAATATCAACAAAATAGTTAAAGTTTCAACTGGAATAGTTCAATTTTCAGTAAAAAAAAATTGCAGCCAAAGAAAAAACGCATTTTCATAAAAATATCTCTATTTTCAACCAGAGATGAATTTTCATAAAAAATGATGAATCTTCGAAAAAAAAAATTAATTTTAAACAAAAGGGTTTAACTTTCAATTAAATAATTACACTTTCGTTCCAAAACCCCGAATTCAACCGAAAAAGACGACTTTTCAACATGAGTTGAATTTTTAACAAAGAAAATTTTTTTCAGTCAAGAGAGAGAAAAAATTGCAAAAAAACTGTTGAATTTTTAGGCAAAAAGATGAATTTTCAGCCAGATAGTAGAATTTTCAACCAAAAATTTGAATAGTTCAATTTTCAATTAAGAAAATTAATTACAAACCGAAAAAAAAAATCATTTTCAACAAAATGGTTAAATACGGTAATATAAATCCACTTTTACAAACAAAGAATAATTTTTATTCAATTTTGTATCGCAAAAAAAAGCACGCTCTAGAAAAATTTCCTCTAGAATCATCAATTGGAATAGTTGAATTTTCAACAAAATTATGAATCTTTAACTAGAATAATTAAATTTTCAACCGAAAGGGTGAATTTTCAACCGAAAGGGTGAATTTTCAACCAAGAAGATTATTTTCTACCAAAAAAGACGAATTTTCAACTAAAAAAATATATTTTTTCAATCAAAAATTAAATAGTTAAATTTTCCATTAAAAAAATTAATGTTCAACCAATGAGATGAAATTTTAACTAAAATGATGGAATATTCAACTGGAATAGTTAAATTTTCAGTTTAAAAAATTAATTAAAAAAAAATATCAACAAAATAGTTAAAGTTTCAACTGTAATAGTTAAATTTTCAGTAGAAAAAAATTGTAGTCAAAGAAAAAACGAATTTAAAAATAAATAGTTAAATACGGTAATATAAATCCACTTTTACAAACAAAGAATCATTTTTATTCAATTTTATATTGCAATAAAAAAATGCACGCTCTAGAAAAATTTCCCTGACTTTAGAAAAAATTCCCTGGCATTTCCAGGTTTTTACAGGTTATATGAAAATTCCTTGAGAATTTCAGGTTTTCCAGGTAGGGTAGACAATATTTCATATACATGAACCTACCAAAAAACGGTTCGGCAGTTTAAAGAAATAGGTATTTTTATAGAAAAACAAAGTGAATTTTACAAGAAAATAAACGATATATTTAGTATTTACAGAAAAACCAAATTATATTTTCAAAAGTTCGTCAGTTCGCCACTGAGAGATACCTACGTAATTTATTTATGTTCATTTTATATTCTGTATATATAATTTTAACTTGTTAATAACTGGTTCAACACGCAATATGAAAAATGTGTTTTTTTATTATAAGTATTAAATATAACAATATTTTACGAGAGATATTTGACAGTTTCTTTATATATATATATATGCATATAAAAACATTAGAACTGAACAAAAAAATTGATATATCACAATCAAAAATCAATCGTTGGCAACCAAAGAAAATATCAGTTTAAACAATATATAGATACATTTACATGAAAGGTAGTAATAATATGACTGTTTTCATGTTTTCTCATTCTGCAGATCTGTGTATGCATAATGTATATATGTATGAACTTAATAATAAGTTCTTTTTAATAACAAAATGATACTTTCGCTCGGCATGACTTGGATAATCAAGTGATGACAAGTGGCATTAATTCGATATTTAATTTTACATGGTTGATTATCACATAATAGTTCGTGAAAATATAAAGATACGCTGTCCAGTTTTCTCTTTGCGTATGGCACCCTGAACCCAGTTCTCAAAATTCGTTCATTTCCAGGCAATAATATTTAATAAGCTCACAAGGGGAGGTCGCCAACTGTGAATATTAGTTTCGGTTCAAAATTTTGCCCAGTAGCTCAGGCTGTTGCGCACCAGCTTCATAGTCGGATGGTTGCGTGTTCAATTCTTGCCTTCTACACTTTTTTTTTATTTATTTTTTTACTTATTAAAAAAATTCCATCTTATATCTTACGTAATTTTTGCCAACTACATTTTTTTCGTGAATTTAAGGGTCATCCAAAAATAACGCAAGTAGTTCAGCTTTCAACCAAGTAGTTTAATATTCAAACAAAAAAGATGAATACCCAATAAAAAATGTAATAGTTGATATTTTAGCAAAGAAAAAAATTTCGTTTTAAATGAAAAACAGTTGAATTGAACCAAAAGGACGAATTTTTAACAAAATAGTTGAATATTCAATCAAAACAGATTCATTTGCAACCAAAAAGGTGCATTTTTAACAACAAAAAAAGATCAAATTTCTACCAAAAGAGATGAATTTTCAACTTAAAATGACGAATCTTCAACAAGAGTAGAAAGTTTTAATCAAGGAAGATTTCCAGACAATAAACTTTTGTTTTATCCAAAATGTTGAATTACCAAGCCAAAAAGACGAGATTTGCACAAAACACTTGAATTTTCAACCGGAAAATACGAATTTTGAACAAAACAGTTCATTTTCAACACAAATAGATTCCTTTTCAACCAAAAAATTGCATTTTTAACAACAAAGATTAAATTTCTATCAAAAGATTTGACATTTTAATCAACAAATATTTTTCAGTCAATAAAAAAAAATTTCATCCAAAATGTTGAATTTCCAAGCCAAAAAAGGCGAGCTTTATATAAAACAGTAAAATTTTCAAGCAAGAAGATTAATAAAATAAACAAGGTAAGAAATAAATTTTTATTTAAAAAAATTAAATTTCAACCAAAAACGAATCGAATTTTCAACAAAATAGTTGAATTTTCAACCAAAGAAATAAATTTTCAACAAATCAGTTCAATTATCAACCAAATAGTTGAATTTTCTAACAGATTATTAAATTTTCAAACACTGTTATCCAAAAAAATAAATTTTCTATCCAAAAAGACGAATTTTCAACAAAATACATAAATTTTCAACAAGATAGTTACATTTTCAACTAAAAGGATTAATTTTTTACAAAAAAGGACGAATTTTTGACAAAATACATGAATTTTCTACTAAAAATGAAAAACGAATTTTCCACGAAACAATTGAATTTTTAACCAAAGAAATGAATTTTCAACAAAGCAGTTCAACTTTCGACCAAATAGTTGAATTTTCTACCAGACTGTTGAATTTTTGAGTCAAAAATACGAATTTTCTACAAAATAGCTGAATTTTCATCAAAAAAGTTCATTTTCAATCGAAGCAGTTTCATTTGTAACCAAACAGTTGCACTTCTAACCGAAAAAGATGAAATTTCTACAACAAGAAATGAATTTTTATACCAAAAGATAAATATTCAACAAAATATTTAAATTTTTATTCAAACAAAATTGTATAGTCAAAATAGAAAAAAAATGTCAAACAAATTGTTGAATTTTCAAGCCAAAAAGACGAATTTTCAACATAACAGTTGAATTTTCAAACAAAAAGGGTGACTTTTAAACAAAATTGTTGAATTTTCAACAAAATATCTTATGTAACAAATGGTTTTGACAACCCCGCCCCCCAACCCCATGTAAGGCAGCATAATTCCCCCAACCCCTCAAAAAAGACTACGTAATTTATGCAGAGCAAAGAAAAATAAACTTTCTTTCTCTTAAAAAAATTATGCAAATAACCATTTTTTAAAGTTTTGTTCACTGAAAAACTGACTCACATTTTTCGCAAAAAAATATATTTTCTATAAATTTTATTAATTTTGTTTATAATGTTTAAAATTAGAAGTATCAATGAGGGTTTTTAAACCAAAAAAACATGATAAAGTTTTAAAAAGTCAGTTTTTCAGCGAAAAAAGGCATTAAAAAAGTATTATTAGCACAATTTTTTAAGATTATTGAAGGAAATTATATTAATAAACATTGTGATAAATAAAAATTGCAGGAAGCAAGAATCGAACGCGAAACCTTCCGGCTACGAAGCCGAAGCGCTACTGTTTGAGCTACCGGCCGTTCTGCAATGTTCTTCGCCAAACTCTATATGGCCTGTGGCGAATATTTCAAAATCGATTTGCTCGAAAACGAAGAAAAAGCGCATATTGCCACTTCGGCAAATTAATACTCAGGTAATGAGCTTCCATGAAAAAAAATATGAACCGAAACTAAAATTCACAATCTTTTGAAAAGTTGGAACTTCGAAAAACAGTATTTTGAAAAAATCGCATTTAAAATTCCGGTTGCTTCCGGGACATGAAAATAGTATCAAAAGATACATCAAAGTATCAGCCCCAACTGGAAAGTTAAATCAGCCAATTTTGATCCCGACAACTTGTATAGATTCTCGAAAATCAGCAGATGTGCAGAGCCCAGTACCTCAATAGCCATAGAAAGTTTACAATTTAAAGTGCGTTGATTCGAAAGAAAACGTCTCACATATTATATCTCGACTTTTGAGTGTATATCTTAGCCATACGAAAGAGATAGACGTACGAACTGTTGGCTTATAAATAGTTGTGACAACAAAATTAAAATGACAACAGTCAACTAATCGCAAAGAAATATGGTCACCTGGAATCGTATCCCTGTAAATGATTAGGAGCGTCAGCGAATGTAAACTTCAATTTATAGGCTTCTGCAACTAAAATTCCAATTTCAGAATCCGTCCAATTTTGCGTTGGCAGGTTCTGTAGCATCAACATCAGCCCCTAGAAAGAAGAAAATAAATTTTATTTTTGAAAAATTATCAGATGTAAGGGGCCGTCAATAAAAAAATTGAATGGTTAAATTTTCAGTTAAAAAAATTCATTTTCAACAACAAAAAACTAATTTTTAACCAGTTAGTTAAAATTTCAACAAGATGAATTTTCAACCAAGAAGATTAATTTTCTACCGAAAAAGACGAATTTTCAATAGAATACATGAATTTTCACACAAAAAGATGAATTTTCCATAAAAAATGGAATGGTTAAATTTTCAGTTAAAAACATTGATTTGCAAAAAACAAAATTTAACCAATTACTTAAATTTTCAACCAAAGAGATTAATTTTTAACCAATAATTAATTTTAATAATATTTTTGATAATTAATTTTAACAATGGGGAGGTTAGTACTTAGTTAGTACTTTAGTACATCTCTAGTTTTTTCCCTTTTTTGCAGAAAGTTACCCTTTTTCCAAATTTTCCGATTAATTGCGAAATGAATTAATAGAACCCAAAAAGAAAATCGTATTATTTTTTGGTTGAAAAGTCTGCTATCATATTTTTGGTCCGTTTGAGAACTAATTTTTCAACTAAAGATGTAGCTATTCTATTTTTGGTTGAAAATTCATGTATTTCATGAAAATTCATGTTTTTCGTTGAAAATTCGCTTTCTTTGGTAGAAAATTAATCTTCTTGGTTTAAAATTCATCATTATTTGGTTGAAAATTTAACTATTGCATTTTTAGAAAATTAATCTTCACGGTTAAAAAATGATTTCTTGGATTAAATGTTGAACTCTTGTTGAAAATTCATTTTTTTTTAAGATTCATCATTTTAGTTGAAAATTCATCTACTTGGTTGAAAATTGAACTAATTTGTTGAAATTTCTTTTTTTTTTAGAATTAATTTTCCACTAAAGATGTAACTATTTTATTTTTGGTTAAAAATTCAACTATTTGGTTGAAAATTCATTATTCTTGGTTAAAACTGCAGGTATATGGTTGTAAATTAAACTGTTTTGGTTGAGGATTTAACTATTTGGTTCAAAATTCATCTTTCTTGGTTGCAAAATGAACTACTTAGTTTAAAGTTCAACAACTTTTTTTTAATAATTTTTTTGGTTGAAAATTCATCATTTCAGATGAAAATTTATATTTTTGGGCCAAAAATTCAATTGTTTTGTAGAAAATTCGCCTTTTTGGCTTGAAAATTCATCAATTTGGTAAAAATTAAACCATTTGATTGAAAATGAACTTTTTTGATAAAAATTCATATTTTCGATTGTAAACTCAACTATTTGATTGATGAAAATAACTTTTTTGTTAAA
>CAKNYM010052653.1:57270-100966 GCA_932195095.1 Andricus curvator
TTGGAAATTTATCTATTTTGTTGAATATTCGTTTTTTTGGTTGAAAACGAATTTTTTAAACTGTAAATTTAACTATTTAATTGTTTATGGAAAATTGATCTTTTTTTTAGTTGAACATTCCACTATCCGATTAAAAATGCATGTGTTACATTGAAAATTCGTCTTTTTCGGTAGAAAATTAATCTTCTTGGTTGAAAATTCATCTCCTTAGTTGAAAATTTAACTAACTGGTTAAAATTTTTGGTTGTTGCTGAAAAAGAATTTTTTTAACTGAAAATTTAAACATTCCATTTTTTGCTGAAAATCCATCTTTTTTAGTTGAAAATTCATGTATTTTGTTGGAAAATTCGTTGGTTTTTGCTTGAAAATGAATTTTTTTAACTGTAAATTTAACCATCCCTTTTTTCTGAAAATTGATTTTTTTTGGTTGAAAATTCCACTGACTGATTAAAAATTCAGGTATTTTTGTGAAAATTCATTTTTTTGTTGGGAAATTTATCTTGATCAAAAATTCATCTCTTTGGTTGAAAATTTAAGTAATTGGTTACAATTTTTTTTTTGCAAATCAATTTTTTTAACTGAAAATTTAACCATTCCATTTTTTATGGAAAATTGATCTTTTTTGTGTGAAAATTCATGTCTTTTATTGAAAATTCGTCTTTTTTTAAAGAAAATTAATTTTCTGGATTGAAAATTCATTTCGTTAGTTGAAAATTTAACTAACTGGTAAAAAATTATTTTTTTTTGTTGAAAATTAATTTTTTTCACTGAAAATTTAACCATTCCATTTTTTGCTGAAAATTGATCTTTTTTGGTTGGAAATTCCACTGATTGATTAAAAATTCAGGTATTTTGGTGAAAATTCTTTTTTTGTTGGGAAATTAATCTTCTTGATTAAAAATTCATCTCTTCGGTTGAAAATTTAAGTAATTGGTTAACATTTTTTTTTTCAAATCAATTTTTTTAACTGAAAATTTAACCATTCCATTTTTTATGGAAAATTGATATTTTTTGTGTGAAAATGCATGCCTTTTATTGAAAATTCGTTTTTTTTTATAGAAAATTAATTTTCTTGATTGAAAATTCCACTACTTGGTTAAAAATGTATCCTCTAAATTACAAACTTAACTATTGTATTTATCGTTGAAAAATGATCTTTTAATCTGTAGAAAATGCATGTATTTTGATAGAAAATTAATCTTCTTGGTTGGAAATTCAACTATAAGGTTAAAAATTCAACTATTTTGTTAAAAATTAAATCATGTTGTTGAAAATAAAATTATTTGGTTAAAGTCTTCTTTTATGTTCGAAAATTCAACGGTTTTGTTGAATATTCGTCCTTTTGGATTTAAAATTCATCTCTAATGGTGGAAAAGTAATCTTGTTCGTTAAAAAGCAATCTTTCTTTGTTAAAAATTAACTTCCTTGTTGAAAATTCAACCTATTCTGAAAAATCAGTCTTTTTGGTTAAAAAATTGAACTATTTAGCTAAAAGTTTAACTATTTTTTTGAAAATTTGTTTCTTTTGCTCGGTTAACAATACATTTTTTTTAATCATCTTTTTGAGTTGAAAATTCATCTCCTTTGATAGAAAATTGAACTAATTGGTTCAAAATTCATTTCTTTTCGTTGATAATTAATTTTTTATACTAAAAACTTAACCATTCCTTTCTTCGTGGAAAATTGATCTTTTTTGTGTGAAAACTCATGTCTTTTGTTGAAAATTCGTCTTTTTTTTATAGAAAATTAATCTTCTTCATTGAAAATTCAACTACTGAGTTAAAAATTAATTGTTTCAATTATAAACTGAAACATTACATTTTTCGTTGAAAAGTAATCTTTCTTAGTTAAAAATTAACTTCCTTGTTGAAAATTCAACTGTATTCTAAAAAATTAGTCTTTTTGTTTTTAAAATGCATGGTTGACAATAAATTTTTTTCTTGAAAATTCATCTATTTTGTTGAAAATGCAATATATTTCAAAAATAGCCCAAAATTCGTAACGTAATTTATGGGCGGTCCCTAAGTAATTAACGAGATTTACTTGAAAGTCTGGTTGAAGAAGGAGATGACGCCTCCAACGGAGAAGGAAAGCCGCACAAACGTAAAGTTGGAAAGATGCAAATCGATCAGATTCCGCTAGATAAGTATCCCAGAGGCGAATAGTGCAGTGCACAGGAATTTCCCTCGTTAACAGATTATTCATCCAGCGAAACGAAAATTGTAAATAATCTACTCCATGCTGGTGTAGATGTTGATGTAAGGGTGCTGGAATAATTTTTTTAATATTTAATATTGCTCACTTCTATACGTAAGACTTGTAAATCTTGCAGAGATCATATGATTGATAAATTAAATTTCATTTTTTATCCATATATAGTTGCTAATCATCTAAAAACTTTAATTCCTGTAGGAATTTCAATAATTATTGTTAATAATCATTATGTTCCAATAGGTAAACATCAAGACATTTCAAATATATACCATCAATTCTCTGTATTAGTTCCTTCAGTTGATTAACTTTGTGCTGGATTCCTAATTGAGCAAAGATGTAATTGTCCTGAATTCCATCTAAAAATTTTGATAAGCACCAAAAACTATCGGCTTCTATTATTTCACGCTTGTCTTTTGGCAGAGATTCGACATCATAATTCTCTAAATCGTGCCAGGCAGATCTCGGTACAGCTTCTTGAAGGAATACGAGGAAGAACGGGGTCACCAAATCATTCATACCCTTTTAAATAATTATATAAATTTAAATTATTAGTCGAAGAAATTCACAATTTGATTAAAAACACAGGCGTCGGACTCACTTCAGAGATTAAAAATAGTGTAAATAGTGTCACTAATTTTTAAAAGTGTCAAAATAGTGTGATAATATTTTTCGAGTATTAATTTTTTTTGTAGTCCGAATTTTAAAGTGTATAGTCCAAAACAAAAAGTGTGCAGTGGAAAATTAATTTTATTTTTTAAGCAAAATTTGAAGTCTTTTTCCCTCTTTCTCTCATTTTTCCACTTAAGTGAGAACTGAATTTATAGAATCCTTCTAAACTTTTTCGGTTGAAAAAGTCTACTATTCAATTTTTGTTAATAAATCATCTTTTTGGTTAAAAATGTTATTATTTGGTTCGAAATCGAATTATTTTGATTAAAATTCCACTATTTTCTTAAGAAGTCATACTTCTTGGTTGACAATTCAACAATTTTATTAAAAATACGTCGTTTTGGCTTCAAAATTTGACTGATATTCTTTCTTAACAAACAAATTTTTTTTGAAAATTTAACAATTTTGTTTAACATTCATCTTTTTGGGTTAAAAATGCAACAGTTTTTGTTAAAAATTAATCTGTTTTAGTTGAAAACTCAAGTATTTTAAATTAAAATATTATTTTTTTTTGTAAATTAAATGCAACTGTTTTTTTTTTATTATGAATTAAAGTCTTTTTTTGTTGAAATATCAACTATTAAATTTTTCGATGAAAGTTCAACTCCTTGGTTGACAATTTAACTAATTTCTTAAAGGTTCATTTTTTTGGTTTAAGATTCATAACTGTAGCTGTTTACTTGTCTTTTTTGGTTAAAAAGTAATTTTTTAAACTGAAAATGTAACTATTTTGTTCCAAACTCAAATGATTGGTTGAAAATTAATTTTTTTTTTTAAATTTGTATTTTCAGATTGAAAATTCAACTGTCTTATTGAAAATTCGTCTTTTTGAATTGAAAATTCAACAAATTCATTGAAATTCTTACTCTTTCTTGATAAGCAATTTTTTTTTTGTTGAAAATTCCACTACTTTGTTTAACATTAATCTTTTTGGCTTGAAAATTCATCTCTTTCTGTAGAAATTTCACCTTTTTTTATTTAAAATGCAACTTTCTGGTTGAAAATTAATCTGTTTCGGTTGAAAATTAATCTTTTTCGGTTGAAAATTAACTTTCTTCATGAAAATTCAACTGTTTTGTAGAAAATTTGTATTTTTAACTCGAAAATTCAACAATTTGGTATAAAATTGAACTATTTGGTTGAAAAATGATGTATTTGGTTAAAAAATTGCATTTGCAGGTTAAATCTAACGGGTTTTCATTTTTAATTAAAATCTTTGTTTTGTTGAAATATTAACTATTACATTTTTCGCTGAAAGCTCAACTCCTTGGTTGACAATTGAACTAATTTCTTAAAGGTTCATTTTTTTGGTTTAAGATTCATCATTTTAGGTGTTTACTCGTCTTTTTTTGGTTAAAAATTAATATTTTTAACTGAAAATGTAACTATTTTCTTCCAAATTCAAATGATTGGTTGAAAATTAATATGTTTTTTGGAAATTTGTATTTTCAGATTGAAAATTCAACTATCTTATTGAAAATTCGTCTTTTTGGCTTGAAAATTCAACAAATTCATGGAAATTTTTATTCTTTCTTGACAAGAAAACTTTTTTTTGGTTGAAAATTCCACTTTTTTGTTTAACATTAATCTTTTTGGCTTGAAAATTCATCTCTTTCTGTAGAAACTTCACCTTTTTTGATTAGAAATACAACTGTCTGTTTGAAAATTACTCTGTTTCGGTTGAAAATGAACTTTCTTGATAAAAATTCAACTGTTTTGTAGAAAAATAGTATTTTTAACTCGAAAATTCCACAATTTGGTAGAAAATTTAACTATTTGGTTGAAGAATTATGTATTTTGTTAAAAAATCGTCTTTGTTGGTTAAATCTAACGGTTTTTCATTTTTAATTTAAATCTCTGTTTTGATGAAATATTAGCCATTACATTTTTCGTTAAAAATTCAACTCCTTAGTTGAAAGTTGAAGTACTTTCTTAAAAGTTCATTTTTTGGTTTAAACTTAATAATTTTAGTTGAAAATTCATATTCAGGGGTTGCAAATTCGAATGTTTGGTAGAAAATTCGTATTTTTGGCTTGAAAATTCAACTATTTGGTAGAAAATTGAACTGTTTTGTAGAAAAGTCTCTTTTCGTTAAAAATTAATTCTCTTAAATGAAAATTTAACGAATCTAGTTTTGGTTGAGAATTTATCGTTTTTAGTTATTAATTCAACTATTTAGTTTAAAAATTATAGAAACGATAAAAATAAAAACTACGTTTGTTGACAATTCATATTTTTTTGGTGAAAATTAATCTTCTTGGTTGAAAATTCAACTATTTTGTTAAAAATTTATGTATTTTTGTTAAAAAGTCGTCTTTTCTGATAAAACATTAGTCTGTCTGGTTGAAAAATGCAAGTATTTGGTTAAAAATGTATGCATTTTGTTGAGAATTTACCTTGTTTCATAGAAAATTAATCTTCTGTGTTAAAAATTCATCTTCATGGTTGAAAATTGAAGTATTTGGTTTAAAATTCAACTGTTTTGTAGAAAGCTCATTTTTTTGGTTGAGGATTCAACTATTTTTAGGGAAATTCTTATTTTTTGGTTTAATTCAACTGTTTTTTATTTAAAAAAATATTTTTTCTTGATTGAAATATCAACTATTACATTTGTTGTTCAGAATTTATCTTTTTTCATTGAAATTCAACTATCCGGTTAAAAATGTATGTCTTTTGTTGAAATGTTGTCTTTTCTGGTAGAACATTAATCTGCCTGGTGGAAAATTCAAGTATTTGGTTAAAAATGTATGTATTTTGTTCAGAATTCATTTTTTTGTAGAAAAATAATCTTCTGTGTTGAAAATTCATTTTTTTAGTTGAAAATTCAATCTTTTTTGGTTGAGGATTTAACTTTTTTTTTTTAATTCGTTTTTTCATTTTAATTCAACTGTTTTTTATTTAAAATTAAAATATTTTATTTCTTAAAATATCAACTGTTACATTTTTTGTTGAGAATTCACCTTTTTTCGTGGAAAATAATTCAACATGGTTAAAAATTTTTGTATTATGTTCAGAGTTCATCTTTTTGGTTGAAAATTTAACTAATGGGTTAAAAATTCAATTATTTTGTAGAAGGCTCATCTTTTTGATTAAAATGCAACTGTTTGGTTGAAAATTAATATTAACTAATACATTGTTTGTTGAGAATCAATCTTTTTTCGTTAAAAATTCAATTACCTGGTTGAAAGTTGAACTACTTTGTTAATTCATAAGAAACAGTCAGATTTAGTGTATTTAATGCCATTTTTTTCGAAATAGTAACAGAATAGTGTCATCGCTGAAAAAAAGTGTCAAAAAGTGTCAATATTCTGGTGAGTCCGAGGCCAAAAAACAGATAAAAACATACTTGCACATAACCCGAAGCCGGATGTCTTATAGCCCATATGTAAAGAATTCTCTCAAAAATCAATTGTACAGTCGCTTGCTGAAAGAGTGAAATAAGTGGTGACATTCTTGGAATATCAATGTGAATTTGTCGATATGTGTCCTGAAATCCTTCATCACGTTCTGCATCATAGTACTGTTTTACTAAATTCCAGTAATCCATTCGCTTTCGTTCCAGAACCTGTTGTCTACGTTCTAAATTTGCTGGTAAGTATTCCTGTAATATAGAAATCACTTTTAGAAAGCAATACATTGAAGTAACATAGGGGTTGGTCAGGGCCTAAAATGATTATTCTATACATTATCGAAATTCCTATTTATTTATCGCAGGCTTCACAGTTTATGCCCTATTCCTCTCTTCCCTTTTTCTCGATTTCCAAAGGCGAACTGAATTAATAGAACCCAAAAAGAACAGTTAATTATTTGGTTCAAAATTTAATTATTTTTATTTTGAAGAACGTTCGTCCTTTTTGGTAGTAAATTAATCTTCTTGGTTGAAAATTCAACTAAATGGTTGAAACTTGAATTACTATGTTACAAATTATTTTATTGGCTGAATATTGATATCCTTGGTTGAAAATGTAACTACTTGATTGAAAATTAATTTTGTTGTTGTTGAAACCTGATTTTATTAACTCAACATTTAATTATTCCATTTTTGGGTTAAAAATTGATCTTTTTGGTTAAAAACTCATGTATTTTGTTGAAAATTCATCTTTTCGGTAGAAAATTAATCTTCTTGGTTGCCAATTTTTTTTTAAGATTCATCTCCTTAGTTGAAAATTAATTTTCTTAAATATAAATTTAAATATTCTACTTTTGGTGGAAAATTTATCTCTTTATTATTTGAAATTATTATTTTTTCGTTGAAAATTAATTTTTTTTTTACTGCAAATTGACCTATTCCATTTTTGGTGGAAAATTGATCTTTTTTAGTTGAAAATTCAAATATCTGGTTGAAAATTGAACTACTACTTTGTTGAAAATTCTTTTATTTTTATTGAAAATCAATTGTTTCAACTGAAAATTTAACTATTCCATTTTTCCTTGAAAATTTATGTATTTTTATGAAAATTTAACAACTTTGTTTAAAAGTTGAAATATTTTCTTAAAAATTAATTTTTTATTTGAAGATTCATCTCTTTGGTTGAAAATTTAACTTTTTCTTGAAAATTCGTTGTTTTTATGTTAAAAATTAATTTTTTAACCTTGAATTTAACTATTCCATTCTTGGTTGAAAATTGATCTTTTCTGATTGAAAATTCATGTATTTTGTTGAAAATTCGTCTTTTTGGTAGAAAATTAATCTTCTTGGTAGAAAATTCATCTATTTTGTTGAAAATTAGTTTTCGTTGTTGTTAAAAATTCATGTATTTTGTGGAAAATTCGTCCTTGTTGGTAGAGAATTAATCCTTTTGGTTGAAAATTCAACCACATCTATAAAAGTTGTTTTTTCGTTGAAAATTAATTTTTTCATATTGTAAATTGACCTATTCCATTTTTTGTGGAAAATTGATCTTTTTTAGTTGAAAATTCAAATATCTGCTTAAAAATTGAACTACTATTTTGTTGAAAATTCTTTTCTTTTTATTGAAAATCAATTGTTTCAACTGAAAATTTAAATATTCCATTTTTCCTTGAAAATTTATGTATTTTGTTGAAAATTTAACAACTTTGTTTAAAAGTTGAAATATTTTCTTAAAAATTAATTTTTTTATTTGAAGATTCATCTTTTTGGTTGAAAATTTAACTTTTTGTTGAAAATTCGTTGTTTTTATGTCGAAAATTAATTTTAAACCTTGAATTTAACTATTCCATTCTTGGTTGAAAATTGACCTTTTCTGATTGAAAATTCATGTATTTTGTTGAAAATTCATCTTTTTGGTAGAAAATTAATCTTCTTGGTAGAAAATTCATCTATTTTGTTGAAAAGTAGTTTTCGTTGTTGTTAAAAATTCATGTATTTTGTGGAAAATTCGTCCTTGTTGGTAGAAAATTAATCTTTTTGGTTGAAAATTCAACCACATGGATAAAAGTTGTTTTTTCGTTGAAAATTAATTTTTTTACTGTAAATTGACCTATTCCATTTTTGGTGGAAAATTGATCTTTTTTAGTTGAAAATTAAAATTTCTGGTTGAAAATTGAACTACTATTTTGTTGAAAATTCTTTTTTTTTTAATTGAATATCAATTGTTTCAACTGAAAATTTAACTATTCCATTTTTCCTTGAAAATTTATGTATTTTGTTGAAAATTTAACAACTTTGATTAAAAATTGAAATATTTTCTTAAAAATTAATTTTTTTATTTGAAGATTCATCTCTTTGGTTGAAAATTTAACTTTTTGTGGAAAATTCGTTGTTTTTATGTTAAAAATTAATTTTTTAACCTTGAATTTAACTATTCCACTCTTGGTTGAAAATTGATCTTTTCTCATTGAAAATTCATGTATTTTGTTGAAAATTCGTCTTTTTGTTAGAAAATTAATCTTTTTGGTTGAAAATTCATCTATTTTGTTGAAAATTAGTTTTCGTTGGTGTTAAAAATTCATGTATTTTGTGGAAAATTCGCCCTTGTTGGTAGAAAATTAATCTTTTTGGTTGAAAATTCAACCACATGGATAAAAGTTGTTTTTTCGTTTAAAATTAATTTTTTTAACTGCAAATTGACCTATTCCATTTTTGGTGGAAAATTGATCTTTTTTAGTTGAAAATTCAAATTTCTGGTTGAAAATTGAACTACTATTTTGTTGAAAATTCTTTTTTTTTTATTGAAAATAAATTGTTTCAACTGGAAATTTAACTATTCCATTTTCCCTTGAAAATTCATGTATTTTGTTGAAAATTTAACTACTTAGTTAAAAGTTGAAATGTTTTTTTTAAATTAATTTTTTTATTTGAAGAGTCATCTCTTTGGTTGAAAATTTAATTTTTTGTTGAAAATTCGTCTTTCTGGTAGAAAATTAATCTTCTTAGTTGAAAATTCATCTACTTTGTTGAAAATTAGTATTTGTTGTTGTTAAAAAGTGGTTGAAACTTGAACTACTTTTTTAAAAATTAATTTTATTGGATAAAGATTAATCTCTTTGATTAAAAGTGTACTTATTTGCTTAAAAATTCTTTCTTGTTGAAAATTATTTTTAATAAATGAAAATGTAACTGTATCATTTTTTATTAAAAATTGATATTTTTAATTGAAAATTCAAGTATTTTTATGAGAATTTGTCTTTTTTGTTATAAAACTAATCTTCTGGGTTGAAAATTCATCTATTCCATTTTTTATTGAAAATTAAATTTTGTTGTTGAAAATTTATGTATTGTGTTGAAAATTCAACTACTTGGTTAAAAATTGAAATATTTTCTTACAAATTAATTTTTTTTGGTTGACGATTCATCTCTTCGGTTGATAATTTAACTTTTTGTTGAAAATTTGTTGTTTGTACGTTAAAAATTATGTTTTTTAACTCTGAATTTAACTGCTCCATTCTTGGTTAAAAATTGATCTTTTTTAGTTGGAAATTCATGTATTTTGTTGAAAATCCGTCTTTTTGATAGAAAATTAATCTTCTCGGTTGAAAATTAATCTATTTTGTTGAAAATGCAATATGTTTATTTGAAATGTTAAACATGGAAAAAGTTCCAAATTGAATTTAATACAGTACCCAGATTAATTTTATTTAAAAGAATTTATTCCCCTATTTTCGTGAAAATCTCCTTATTTCCCCTGTTTTAGAGCACTTTAGTCTGTGAATCATGTTACCGATACAGATGAAAAAATGTTTTTTTGACTTCTTGTAAGGAGAGGGGGAGGGGGCATAAAAAGGTATGTTGAACTTACGGACAAAAGCCTCCACGTTACGGACCGTAATTTAGCTGGCACACCGGACCAAGACAATTGTCTCAATTCATCCAAATTAAGTAAGGATGATTCCAACAACGATTGAAACTTATCTATTTTACTCTCACCATCTAAACCAACAAAATACAAATGATTCATTAGGTTGATGTACGAAATAGGTATGCATATGTTTTCGAAGTTGATGCAATTACCTTGTTCTTTGGAAGCTATGTAAAATTTAGAAGTGGCATTTGTCTGCCTCAGAGGCTGAGGTCTTCCCGGGAACTGTGAATGTCTATGATGTGGCGATATACTAGATTTGACACCTAATTCATCAGCACATTGTGGATTATGGTGACTCTGAGATACAGTAGTTCCCAAATTAGCATTCCTCAATTGCAGCGGTTGAACAGCCAATCTTTGTAGAGCTTCTGCTTTCTTTTCTTCAGGGATCATTTCTCGAGGACGGTCTTTGAAATTTGTTTGTGCTTCTGCACATGTTACTGCTGATCTATGACTATTGATGACACTTAGAGCTGCAGACTTACTGACTCTTTTAGATATTCTGACGTCGGATACTGTACAAAATTCATCGTCTCCCGAATCCCAAGCATCGTCGACACTCGACTGAAAATCTTGGAAAGACGTAGAACTCGATGCACTTCCACCACCAGCAATTCCACCACCAGTACTTCCTGAACTACTTGAAAAATTGGTCACCGCTCCTATTTTTCCTTGCCTCGCATCTTGCTTTGGACTAGGTCTAAATCATTTAAAAAATTTAGTTTACTTTTAAATTAAAGTTGTTTGCATATTTGTTAAAATGTTCTTAATAAATTAGTAATTCTCCAAAAGCAGGTAACATTCTCTTCTCCGTGTCAGGGAAAGTCAGGGATTTTGAAAGAAAAATTTTGATAAAAAAACTTTAATCACTTGAGTCAGTTTTTTTCATTAAATAAATGTGTTAACCACTTTTGATTTTAGGTCTATTCCTATTTCTGAATTTTCCTTAATTCTTTTGAAATATTTTATGATATTTTAAGAGATTCCAAGGAATTTTAGGATATTTTTTAAAATTACATAGAATTTTTAATAGCTTTAACAAGATTCAAGGGATTTCAAAAAATTTCAAAGGATTTGAAATAGTTTAGGGTATTTTAAAAGATTCTAAGGAATTTTTAATTGATTTTAACAACTTGAAGGGATTCCAAAAGATTTTAAAGATATTAGTGCATATTTAAAAATTCCAAGGAATTTACGAGAGCTTTAAAAAGTTTCAAGTGATTTCAAAAGTTTTCGAAGGATTTGAAATATTTTAGGATATGTTAAGAGATACCAAGGAGTTTTTAATAGATTACAATAATTTAAAAGTATTCCAAAGGATTATAAAGATTTTAAGAAATTTTTAAAACTTCCAGATAATTTTGAAAAGATTTAAAACGATTTCAAAGAATTTGACATATTTTAGGGTATTTGAAAAGATTTTAGGGTATTTTTAAAAATTCCAAGGAATTTTATTAGATTTCTCTGAGGATTTCGATGATTTTAAGGAATTTTAAAATCTCTCAAGGTATTTTAATAAATTTTTCAAGATTATGGAAAATATCAGATCTCATGTAATTTCACGGAATTTTATCGTATTTTAATGGATTTCAAAAAATTTATTCACAATAATTAAGGGATTTTGTTGGATATCGAAGATTTTGAAATATTTCAAGGTGTTCCCGAAGATTTTAAAAGATGTTGTGGTATTTTAAAAGATTCTAAGGCATTTTCAAATGATTTCAATAATTTAAAGGAATTTCAAAGGATTTGAAATGTTTTAGGGTATTTTAAAAGATTCCTAGGAATTTTTAATGTGTTTCAATAATTTGAAGGGATTTTAAAACATTGTAAAGGATTTGAAATATTTCAGAGTATTTGAAAAAAAAGGAATTTTCAAGAGCTTTCAAAGTTTCAGGGAATTTCAAAAAATTTGAAAGGATTTGAACTAATTTAGGGAATTTTTTTAAGGGATTTCAAAACATCAAGAATATTTCAGGGTATTTTAAAAGATTTCAATGCATTTTTTATTGATTGCAGTAATTTAATAAGATTTCAAAGGATTTGAAATATTTTAGGGTATTTCGAAAGATTCTAAGGCATTTTAAAAAGTTTTTAAAAATTTTCAAGGGATTTCAAAAGATTTCAAATAATTTGAAATATTTTAGGGTATTTTAAAAGATTCCAAGGAATTTTAAATTGATTTCAAACATTTGAAGGGATTTCAAAAGATTGTGAAGGATTTGAAATATTTTAGGATATTTAAAAGATTCCAAGGAATTTTCAATTGATTTCAATAATTGAAAGGGATGACAAAGGATTTTAAAGGATTTGAACTAATTTGGGGAATTTTTTAAAGGGATTTCAAAAGATTAAAAATATTTTAGGGCGTTTTGAAAAATTCCAATGAATTTTGCTATTGTTTTCAGTAATTTAATGAGATTTCAATAATTTGAAGGGATTTTAAAAGATTTAAAATATTTTAAAAGATTCCAATGAGTTTTTAATAATTTATTTCAATAATATGAAGGGATTTCAAAGGATTATAAAGAATTTGAAATATTTTAGGGTATTTTAAAAGATTTCAAGGAATTTTCAAGAGCCTTGAAAAGTTTAATGAGATTTGAAAAGAATTTAAATTGTTGGATTTGTTAATTTAAATGTGTTCCAACATCTCCGCTAATGTATCGCGTACGAAGTTTCTTTTTTTATACATGTCAAAACCTACTGATTTCTTTTGTGAAATCTTTGGGAAATCATTGAAATCTTTTTTAAATCTTTGCGAAATATTTCATAATATTTGTGAAATTATTGACATCTTTGTGAAATCCTTGGGAAATCATTGAAATCTGTGTGCACTCTTTGAAATCTATCTGAAATTATTGTGAAATAATTAAAGTATTTGTAAAATCTTTTAAATCTATCCGAAATCTTTGCGGAATATTGGAAATCTTTGAAATCCTTAGAAAATAATTTAAAGCTTTGTGAAATCTTTCTGATGTCTTTGGAAATATTTTCAAAATATTTGAAATATTTTTTAAATATTCGGTAATATTTGTGAAATTATTGAAATCATTGAAGCCTTTGTGAAATCTTTGGAAATCTTTGCGAAATATTTGAAATATCTGATAATATTTGTGGAATTATTGAAATCTTTGTGCAATCTTTGAGAAATCATTGAAATCTTTGTGCACTCTTCGAAATCTAACTGAAATCTGTATGAAATATTTTTAATGCATCCGAAATCTTTGCGAAATATTTGAAACCTTTGTGAAATCTTTGGCAAATCATTGAAATCTTTCTGATATCTTTAGAAATCTTTGCGAAATATTTGAAATATTTTTGAAATATTCGGTAATATTTGTGAAATTATTGAAATCATTGAAGTCTTTGTGAAATCTTTGCGAAATATTTGAAATATTTTTGAAATGTCTGATAATATTTGAGGAATTATTGAAATCTTTGGGAAATCATTGAAATCTTTGTGTACTCTTCGGAATCTAACTGGAATTTTTATGAAATATGCTAAATCTATCCGAAAGCTTTGTGAAATCATTGAAATCTTTGCGAAGTCTTTCTGATATCTTTGGAAATCTTTGGAAAATATTTGGTAATATTTGTGAAATTATTTCAATCGTTGGGAAATCATTGAAGTCTTTATGAAATCTTTTTAATCTATCCGAAATCTTTAAAATCCTTATGAAATCTTTGGGAAATCATTAAAATCTTCGTGCAATCTTTGAAATTTATCTTAAATCTTTGTGAAATATTTGAAATCTTTGGGAAATCATTAAAATCTTTGGAAATCTTTGTGAAATATTAAAAATATTTTTGAAATATTTGTGATATTATTAAAACTTTGGGAAATCATTTAAATCTATCTGAAATTTTCGTGAAATAATTGAAATCTTTTACATCTATCCAAAATCTTTGAAAACCTTTGCGAAATATTTTGGAAATATTTGATAATATTTGTGAAATTATTGAAATCTTTGTGAAACGTTTGGGAAATCATTGATGTCTTTGTGAAATCTTTTAAATCTATTGGAAATCTTTGCTAAATAATTAAAATCTTTGGGAAATCTATGTGAATTCTTTAGGAAATCATTGAAATCTTTGTGCACTTTTTGAAATATATCGGAAATCTTTGTGAAATAATTAAAGTATTTCTAAAATCTTTTAAATCTATCCGAAATATTTGCTAGATATTTAAATTATTTGGGAAATCATTGAAATCTTTTGGAAACCATTAAAAACTTTGTGTACTCTTTGAAATCTATCGGAAATCTTTTTAATCTATCCGAAATCTTTGCGAAATATTTGAAATCTTTGGTAAATTATTGAAACCTTTGTGCAATCTTTGAAATCTATCATAATTCTTTGTGAACTCTTTTAAATCAATCCGAATTCTATGTGAAATCTTTGGAAAATTATTGAAACCTTTGTGCAATCTTTGAACTCTTTCGGAATTCTTTGTGAACTCTTTTAAATCAATCCGAATTCTTTGTGAAATCTTTGGAAAATTATTTAAACCTTTGTGTAATCTTTGAACTCTTTCGGAATTCTTTGTGAACTCTTTTAAATCAATCCGAATTCTTTGTGAAATCTTTGGAAAATTATTAAAATCTTTGTGAAATCTTTTAAATCTATCGGAAATTTTTGCAAAACCTTCAACATTTTTGCGAAATCTTTGGGAAATTATTAAAATGTTTGTGCAATCTTTGAAATCTACCTGAAATCTTTACGAAATTTTTGTGAAATCATTGAAATCTTTGGAAATCTTTGCGAAATATTTGTGAAATCTTAGGAAAATCATTGAAATCTTTGGCAATATGAATTTTATATCTGTATTTATTATTTATTTATTATTTATGTAAAATTTTTACATAGTATAATATTATTATACTAAGTACAAACTGTGCCATTTAATATTATAATTCTTTGCCCCTGCCCCACCTAGAAAAAAAAGACTCCGCCGCTTATGATTATAATAAAATATTTATAATGCCAAAGTACATACCTGCCTGGAACAGCTCGGGTATTTTTTTTCCAAAAAGATTGGTAGCCCTGATGAACCGAGTGATGACGGTTTTGATTTTCCATATTTTCAATAATCACGTTAGCTAACACATGCCAAGTAAGCTAAACATTTATAGTTGCAGTTCGTCATTACTGGAATTAATCAATAAAATATTCAAATATCTTTATAATAATAATGCTAATAATTATTTTCCTATATTTTCTTTTCGTAAAGGAACTTTTCAGAAAGATGTACTTTCAAGCTTTCAACGTTCGATACCTCAATAAACTAATCATTGTCAGAATTTACTTACAGTTTAAGGAGGTTATGTTTCTCAAGAAAATAATAGATAATCCAAAAAACGGCAACTTATCACATTATCAAAAAAAAATGCTAATAAATATATTTTGCATTGCAGAAATCATAATAAAAATAAAGATCAGGATATTAATCTTGTGTACAAAAGTGGGGTATTCATATGGAAAACGGTTCCTTTTGACATCAGTGCGAATACTGACGGGCCGTGAATTTATTTGCAGAACGTGAAATTAGAAAACAATTACCAACTTGATATGATTTGGTGAGAACTTGCTGCAAAATTCAGCGAAACTGCGATATCATTAATAGTTTATTTTCCTCCGTACGTGCATTTATGCTAGACAGTAGACGTGACAAAATTAATCACGGTCGTGTATTTATGCGTCAGTGTATACTGCTGTCGTCGTGTTACGCAGAGTTACGTGTGAATGCAGTGTGCGTGAGTATGAGAATGAGGTAAGGCCCCGTAAGTCCATCAGGTGTTTTAGGCAAAGATATTTCTTTGCATTATAGGTAAAATTTGGATCCACACCCGGACCAGGGTTGGTCGTTACGCGTAACTAGAGTTTTTTACGCATAATAATGTAAATTACGTTATGTAAATTACTGTATTTTACAGAAATTACTGTATTTTACGTAAATTACCTGATTTTACGTGAATGACTGTATTTTACGTAAATTACCTGATTTTACGTGAATGACTGTATTTTACGTAAATTACTGTATTTTAAGTATTGAAGCAGGGATGAGTTGTGACGCGTCACTCGAGATTTTCTACGTCTATTACGTAATTTACGTTGTAGGGTTCGATCGTTTTGAAAACGTTCGACTGCAACTATCTCTTTCTATCTGATGTATCAGAACGAGAGGGGCAATATTCGGTAATCAAGAACACCTTACTTCTCGATTATAGACAGTCACCTCTCTCTTTTTAACAAATAAGATAGAAAGAGATAGTTACAGTCGATCGTTTTCAAAATGATCGAACATCTCCGTCTAATTTCATGCGATAGAAAGAGAGATCCGATCAACTAGATTTGAGGGCCGCGGAATCCCACCCCTGCTCAGAGTTCGGACGTAGGTGACAGCAGTGGCAGTACCGAGCCGAGTACTAGACCCTCTGTCAATGAGATACGAATTTCAATTAAAGAAATTTTGTGAATAAGTCTAAAGTGCCATTTATACCTTATAAACATCACAAAATTAATTTTTCAAACTTTTTTGTCAATATTTATCATATAGTGTTCATGAGAAAACCAGTTCTCGTCCGATCACTGAAGTTAAGCAGCGTTGGGCGCGGTTAGTACTTGGATGGGTGACCATTCGAGAATACTGCGTACTGTTGGCCCGTCGTGGGTGTGGTGAGCCCACACTTGTAGATATTTACTACAAGAAACTATCCACCTAGAAACACTACCCGAATCGGGTAGTGCCACGCCTACAATGAAAGGGAAATGGCTTAATGGTATACATACATACATACTTGTAAAGTGAGGTTAGGTTTACCATAGTTCACTATATACCCTAATAGCACCGAACGTTCCCGGAACGTGTAAAATTTCCGCCGCTTGGGAACGTTCCAGGAACGTTCCAAACATAAATTAACGTTATTGTTATTATTATCAATAAATATCGCGTAAACCGTAAGTGATAGGTCAAAATCGATGTCAGTTTATGATACGCATATCATATTATAGTGTAGTATGTGCGGTACTCAAAATTCAAAAATGACATCCATTTTTACCTATCTCTTACGGTTTACGAGATAATTGTTGTTAAAAATAACAATAATGGAAAGTTCCCCTCAGGTCCCAGTGGAACGTTCCCAAGGGGCGGACATTTTACACGCTCCGGGAACGTTCCTGGAACGTTCCGAAGGTGCCCGCGGAACGTTCCGTGCTATTAGGGTATATCCCATTTTATGTATAATTTCTACTAAAAGGATAAATTACTAATAAATTACCCAGATAACAATTTGCTCACACCTTGCCCGCATGGTGTTTGCACGCGTGTCGACCGATCGGCACGATGTGAGGGCAAGAGTGCAGATATATGTGTCCTCATATGCGTCGCATATGCGCCGCACGCGTGTCGGCACGTGCATGCCAGCGTCGTGCTAGCATGCACGTGTTTTGAGTTATAATTATTGAAAACAAGATGTTAAAAATAACATAAGTAACAGGAAACATTGTATGAAGTTTTTAAGAAGAGACTCCTGTGTTGAAAGTTTTTCTTTCACAACTGATGATGCAACAGGTGTTTATTCCAAAAGCGACATACAAAAAATTATTCCTGCTACCTCTTAAATAATGTATTAGCAAGAAATATATATTTATCTGAAAATATTTTTTTATTTCGAACCATTTAAATTATTCAACACAGAACGTTTATTCATCACATTTTTTAAAAAACAAAGGGACTTTTTGTCTGTAAAATAAACTTGGAAAATAACAAAAATGTAGAGCATGAAGCGAATTTGATCGGAGTTTTATTTTACACAACTGCTATATTATGTTTTTAGTAATAATGCGCTTTTTGTGTCACACTCTTCACCGCAAGCTATGTATATGCCGACATTTTGCCCTAAGTACCTGACGAGCATGATAGACGCACGCTGTGCTGCATATCATGCAGACCGTGTTCGGGCACTATGCGGGATTACTTATTACCCTCAGAACGTGCTGTCACTGTGCTTGCATTGTTGCCAACACATCGTGCTTGCACGCCATGCGCCCTTGTGCGTCCGCATGCATTGTTATCTGGGTACCTTCGTATATTAGCACTAAACATATATTTAAATTTTATTAACCCTCATATTTTTAATTATAAATAAAATAAGCAGCCGCATACCAAGCGCCATATTGAATTTCGTCCTTCATCGACAGAGGGTCCAGTAGTAGTTTTGCATCACGATTCACGAACCCCATTTTACAATCACTACCTGAACAGAAAACAATGACTTATCGTCTGCTATCTCGAATACTGGGTATGCAAAACGCATTCCTGTTCTTATGAAAATCATGATTAATACAATTTTAAAATAAAATGTGATAGATTGTCGGTTGTTAAATTTATCCAGGAAAAATGTTTTTATTAGTTACGTGCTAATTTCAAGTTATGGCGAAATGAATTATACTAAAATATCGACCGAAAAGCTGCTTAGTTGAGGTTAGGTATAGAACTTCAAAAAATAAACAAATACCGAAAAAGCTAATACCAATGCCTTTTTTAATTTCTCATTATAAACAAATATATAAATGTTAATATCAGTGCAATAAAGCTAGTCTTCATGTTTTTATGATAATAGGGAGATTTTGCATATCGTTTCGTAGCATACGGTAAACGCTAAAGTCACGTGATGACGTTTCTGCGCATGCTCTACGAGCTTAGCGTTAACGTTTTTCGCTATCCGACGTCCGTTAGCGTATCGTTTAGCGTTTACCGTATGCTACGGAACGATATGCAAAATCTCCCTAATAATGGCCACAGTGTTATTAATCTAATTTTTTCCACATACAATAGCTTCAACTACGAAACAGAAAACTTTTCGAATTCCGAATGCAAAGAATAACATCCGAGCGCAAAGCGCAAGATTCGAACTTTGATATACACAATATACATCTCCCATAAAATCATGTGAAATTCTTTCAAATCTTTTAAACTATCCTAAAAGCTTTGAAATCCCTTGAATAATCCTTTAGCACTCCTGAAATCTGTTGGGATCCCCTAAAAATGCCTGGAAAACTCTTCAACCTTTTTAAAGATTCCTTGAAATATGTAGAAATCCATTGATATCTTATAATTTCATTTAAAATCCCTTAAATATGTTGAAATCACTGAAATCCGTAGTTATCTACATATTAGTTGGAATCCCTGCAAATCTTTTAAATCCGTTGACATCTACTGAGGTCTACTGAAAATTCTTGAAATCCCTCAAATATTGTAAAATTACTAAAAATCTTCGAAATCTTTTAAACCTTTTGCAATCTTACGAAATCATTTTAAATTTCTTGAAAATTTTGAAATCTCTGGAACTTTTCTATAATCCTACGAAATTCTTTAAAATCTCATCTTATTTTTAATACACATTTTTGAACTAAAAAATCGTTCATAAAATATAGAAATTGGAAGCTATATGCAGTAGGAAAAAATGTGTACATTATGTATCTTATAACAATAAAGAGGTTATGTTTACTCACGAATCAATACGATCAACACAAAATAACTATCGCATTCTTCTTATTTTTCTTTTAACTCACGACTTACCACACCGTAAATACCATCAGCATATGTAAATTACTGTAATAGACGTAGAAAAAATCCCACTCCCTATGAATTTGGATATTTTGACGTAAATTACATCAAAAACTTACCTCATGCCACTCACCGAAGGTATGTTACGTTCCGAACCCTGGTCGAGAGGATTTGTTTTTTTTTCAAATACGCAGACGCATAGTTTTGTCGGTAAAGTAGAATAATTACACATGTTATTACGTGAAATAGAAAATCAATTGTTTATTATAATACATAATCATTATACAATTAATAAAACTAATTCTTTGATCATCAAATAGACATTTAAAGTGAAAGGTAGAATAGTTATTTGTTTTCATTGCTTAAAAATAAATGATCGATATTAAAATCAAAGAAAGTAATACTTGTTTGTCACAAATTTTAATTTCAAATAATTTTTAATATTTTGATGCACTTTACAATTCTGCCGTCCCAAATTCAAAAGTCGTATTTAGAGTTTGTACGAGTCACCTGTCACTTTACCAAACTTTAGAAAAAAGTCATAAGCGGTGAATTATCTAAAATACAGACACTACTTAAATTTGGGAATGCAGAATTATTATATATTGTAAATTTGCATATTTAATAATTTCAAATATGCGCGCGAAGTAGTGCGACGCATGCGTATTGGACATCTCTACAGAAGAATAAAGGCTAAAGGTATTCCAAATAGGTATTTTCACTTACTACTCGTTTCAAAAAATTTATGTTTATTTTCCCCTCCAAAGAAACTATGATCTCGCCACTGGTGGAAGAAAATGCGTTAAAGTCGCGCGATGTACAACGGCCACCATTCAACAATATTTTTAAAAACGACATCCCATCTTTCAGGAACCCTTTTTATACACATAATTTCTTTCTTAAGTCAAACAATAAATAAAAATAATTTATTCGAAACCACCATGTTATAAGCCTATTACGCCCCCAGAAAATTAAGCGTTTAGATAGCCCTTTCCATACCGTCCAGGTAGCGGCAGTTAATTAGTTCAAAACGCCGCCGCACAGTCAGTTAATTAGTTCCACAAATGGCCACTTAATAACGCACAATTTATCTCATTCAGCAGTGGGACTCCGATACCGTGTCGAAAGTCGAAAATCGAACGGACCTCTTTTTCTAACGTGTGAAGATAGAAAGAGAGATCCGTTCGACTTTCGACTGTGAAACAGCATCGGAGTCCCACTGCTGGTAGTTTCCGAGTCCCACACTCGTACAAATATTGGAATCCCGTGTGGCGCCTGTCGTTGTATGCTGTCTTGAAAAAATTTCATGGTCCCGCATACTCAATATTTTAATGCACTCCTGGCTTAGAATTCGTAGTGTGTGTGTGTACACGTATAGTCACCAATCCTATGCCAGCGGCAGATTCGTAGATCGTGAAACGTCGCAATTTGAAACTAACCATACTGACCAACTGTGTGTATGTGTGTGTGTGGGAAAGTGTATCGAGTTCCTGCAACAAGCAAAGCAGGAGAGAGGGGACAGCGTTGCCGGATCGCGAATCTTTGACGTTTATGCTTTGAAAGTAATTAAAATTTCAATGTTTTCCATTCGATTATCTAGAAAAGTACATGGTGAATAGATTTTATTATTTTTCTGACATATTTGTATTTTCAAGCAGTACAAGTTGCCACATTCTTTTAATTTCTCTACCAGAGCGTTGTATTACTACAAATTAAAATATGGAGAGTGCCTGTGCATTGCCCATGCATTCTGTGTGAAAGTAGTCAACTTTAACATTAATTATCTCGACATGAGTGTGGTAAAAAAATTTGAAATTAATTTAGCATATAAAAAAACATTCTACTTGAAATATAAGCTCGACTTTAAACAATTCTACCAGAGATCGATTTATTCGGAAACCACCTTAATTTATTGTAGACATATATAATATCAAACTTTATCACGGAACGAACTATTTTCAAATCTCGCGCCATACGTAATTACCAATCACAGTTAAAAATGATGGCTCAAACATCAATCGTATGTTTTCATCGTTTTCATCCACACAACAGAACCCGTGAAACCTTCAATTATCAGCAATTTCGACGCAAAGTGTTATAAATGTAAATCTTCGTACACTCAAAAAAATGGAAAATACAACGAAAATGCCACCCCTCATCATAATGAAGAAATGAAATAAGCAAAGCAAGATTTAGTACCCCAGAAATCTAAGGATAAATATGAGCTGGCCTTCGTGAAATTTGACAACTGGAGAAAACAAAACCGAAGAATGTTCGGTCAGTGATAATCATCATTATCAAAAAACATTCACTTCATAGGACGGTCTCTCACCATCTTACATCACTCGTAGGGTTATACACGTCTGTACATGGAATTCAATTTTCGGACGAACGGCCGGAAAACCCGTGGCCTTCGGAAATAGTTTTACTACTCGTCCTGTGAATATTGACCTCCCCGTGTAAAGACGTGCCTAACCCTATGCTTGTGATGTAATATACTATTAATTGACTTGACTACTATTTTTGCCCTCCAAAAATCCACAGTAGGTATAATTTATTTCCCATAATTAAAATAATGATAAATATAACTTTAGTAGATTTTGAAATAGGTTTTAAAAAATACACTGTAAATTCATTATTGTCGCCGTCTTTTACATTTTTATACTTTTTATAAATGATAAATACATGTTTTTTATTTTTGTTTGAATTTAGAGATTTTTTTGTAGACTTTTCGAGTTAATTCTGCAATTCATACATTTAGCGTTGAACTTGGTTCAAATTGGCCGCTTGTCGTCCTTTTAAAAATGGCGGGCGCGTTACGCTTTCGTTGATTGGTTAATTTTTTTCAGATGCGCGTGCCGAGACCATAGTTTCTTGGATCATGAACCCTCAGCAAGTGCAACAACAAACATAATTTTATAATTTATTAATATTTTTCGTAATTTTCAAAGTAAAAAATATGTACCAAGTTAATCTAGTCAATGATCTATTTCCATAGGATACAAACAAGTGACGTTACTTTCAGGATTAAATTAGAAGGCTACAAAATGTGTGATACTAACCTCAAATTTTCTTCGACCAAAATCTTAATGTCACTTTTTTGTATTTTGCATAAATAAACCACTGAGTTGATTAACGTGGTACATATTTTAATTTTGAATATTACAATAAATTGTGTTTTTGTTACACTTGCTGAGGGAAAAACAAACCGAATTTTTTTGAAACGAGTAGTAAGTGAATTGTATCAAAAATCGATTTTGTACCAGAAGCCAATCCGAGCTAAAATATATGACGCGTCATTACATTTTAGGTGATTTTAGGGAAAATGTAGCTACTAAGAGTCAAAATTAAATGCGGTTCGACGATGCATGCCTTGGGAGCTCAAAAAATATAATTAAACTCTTTGGTGCTGTATGACACAATCATAAAAAGATCTCATTTTAATTATACGTTCGACATTTCGTTCAGAACGTGCATAACAACCTAATGAAAACTTGTTTGCGAATGTTATTTTCGTATCATGCACGCACGCGTGATTCATGAAATCGGGAGATGGCAAAAACAGACTATATAATTAATCAACGAGATGAGATTTCTGATTTCATGCTCCACGATTGCGCATTTGTGAGTGGCTGACAGTGGCTGAGCGCGAGAAGCGAAGCGCTCCACGCACACTTACACGATGCGACTCGCGACTGTCACTCATGTATACATTGCATGCGTGTGTTTTCTTTAATTTCGTATTCCGCTGCACATCAATATGTGGTAGCACGAATACTACCAGATATTACGAAAGTTAATAAATTTCCAAGAATCTTACAATTTGCATAGTGCCATACCTATATCGTTATCCACTAAAAAAGGGGTTAAAATGATTATACTTTTGCCTCTTCCTATTTTTGGATTTTTTCTCTGCTTTAACAAAAGGTACTATACAAACGAGTTTTTTTGACAACACTGTGTATGTTTAGAGTCAAGTGCATTTATGCGGTATTGTGCAGATAAGGAAACACCTTGGCAAAATAACTCTTCCTGTTCAGCGCGACAAAAGGCAAAAGGCAAAGTGCAGATAATCGAATTCGCGAATACATGCACTTGACCGTTGACAGGATTGATAGGTATGTCAAGATCACGTAACGGTTAAATTATATATTTTCTGAATCCAGTGTAGTATTTCCTATTTCGAATATTCAGTGTTTTTTTATTTTGAAAATTAGTTTTTTATGTAAATCAAACTGATTTGGTTGGTTGCCAACAATCTACGTAATTGTAACTGACAGATTACCATATTCATTTTTATTTAACCATAGATTCACAAAATCTAGGTCTACCTTTCTTCGGATAGCTGAACTAACTCGATTATACTTTCCACTGTAGTCTACTTTTGAGCATTCTTGACGTAGGATTTCGCTGTCTACTTTTATACCTGCGTGAGTATCTATAAGCGTATTATTAACAAAATATCTGAAACTACTTGCATTAAAAATTAATTATTTCATTTTTTTGTCGTTATTGTCAAACAAAATGTAGATAAAAAGTAGTTCCGTCACTGATATATGTAAAAAACGCACTTAAAACATTTTACAAAAAGGAAGTGTCCACATTTATCGAAAAAATGCGGCTAATTTTACCGTAATTTCGGTACAAATACCTTTTCCGTTTCCCCCTATTCCTTCCGAATAATTAAGATATTCGTACCGAAATTTCGGTACATTTAGCCACGGGCTTTACAGAAATAAGATAAAAATACTTTTTGTAAAATATTTTTATTCATCTGTCCCAAAATTAAATGTGGCTGCATGACCGCGTCCTTGATTTTTAACTTTTGGAAAAATATTCTGTTTTAGATTGCCATTATTTGATAAAATGTCGGACATTGAAGGCGATGATGAGGTGCGTATATTGTGTATGAATAGTACAATATTTCTGTTAAGAAAAGTGTTATCCTAATATATTTAAATAGCTATTAGGGTGAGCCAAAAATCTATTGGGAATTTTTTTTCTCGAATTTTCATGCATATCGTCCCTAACTTTGATCAAATCCACAAAAAATGCGTTTTTTGTTAAAAAAATTATATTTAGATGTTCCGTAAATCCCATCAAGTTTATCATGTGTTTCCCATAAGAAAAAAGACGTTTTTGTAAATTTAATTCAGAATCGTCAATATTAGGTGAATCGAGTTGAAACTCAACATTTATTTTCACAATTAGCCATAGAATGCGAATCAAAAATTACTTTTCAAATATCACCCTCATAAATCTATTTTATAAGGTCCCAAAAAAACCCCATAAAGGAAAAATTGGATTTTGCTTGTTCTTAGCGCTAATTATAATTTTTTTGCGGTTTTTTTTTTAATACAAATTGTTTCTAGTACATAAAGTATTATTTTCTATTAATAATTAGATGTTTAAATAAATTGTTTAAACAATTTTTTGTTTATAGCAATTTTCTCTTCGAATAGAGTTAGAAAGTCGCGGTTTTTTCCGAATTTTTCAACTGTTTTGGGATCGTCCATATATTACGTAAGACGTTTTTCTTTTGTTTATATCGTTGTGTCCTTTTCAACTTCACATCAATTTTATTCTCGTCTTCATTTAAACAAAAGAAAAACGTCTTACGTAATATATGGACGATCCCTTTTCAATTTTTCAGTTAGTGCGAGGCAATAGTCAATTAAATTTAATAGAAATAATTGTTTAAACAATTTATTATTAATTATAATAATATCCTCTCAGAGTAATGCTAGAAATTTGCAGTTATATTTAATATGATCTATATAAAAAATGTGAAGAAAATTTTAAATATCTGTTTTATTTAAAAAAAATATATTCACAAAAAAGAAAAAGATTATTTAAAAAATAATTCTCTTTGATGTTTATTTTTTTTTTTTTATAACTAAAAAGCCAAAGCGAAGTTAAAAATTTCAGAAAAAACGCATCTTTTTAGCAATTATCTAAGAGAAGATAGTTGTATACAATTATAAATTTTTTATACAATTATGTTTGTTAACTTGCATTATTTATTACCTCACTACGTAAAAAGTGGACAAAAATTAAAAAATTGTAGAAAAAACGGCCACTATCTAGCATTACTATAGGAGAAGATAGTTATAAAGAAGAATAATTTGTTTAAACAATTATGTTTGTTAACTTGCATTAATTATTACCTCACTCAGTGAAAAGTGGAGAATAAGTGAAAAATTTGAGAAAAAATAGCATCTATTTAGCATTTCTATAGGAGAAGATAGTTATAAACAATACTAATTTGTTTAAATAATTATGTTTGTTAAATTTCATTGATAATTACCTCGCTCTAAGTGAAAAGTGGACATTTCTCTCCACAATTAACCATAGAATACGAATCAAAAATTACTTTTTAAATATCACCCCCATAAGTTTGTTTTATAGGGTTTCAAAAAAACCCCCATAAGTTAAAAATTTGGTTTTAGGAGTTTTTGGCGCTAATTATGATTTTTTGCGGTTCTTTTCAATAAAAATTGTTTCTAATACATAAAATACTATTTTCTTCTAATAATGAGATGTTTACATAAATTGTTTAAACAATTTATAATTGTTTTTAGCAATTTTCTCTTAGAATAGAGTTAGAAAGTCGCTGTTTTTTTCTCGAATTTTTCAACTTATTTTATAGTTTTCAATTAGAGCGAAGCAATAATCATTGTAATTTCACAGAAATAATAGTTTGAGCAATTTATTATTATTTTGAATAATATTCTCTTTAAATAATGTTAGAAAGTTGCGGTTTTTTCTGAAATTTTCATCTTTTTGTCCACTTTTCACTTAGAGTGAGGTAATAATTAATGCAATTTAACAAATATAATTGTTTAAACAATGTATTATTATTTATAATATTCTCTTGGAATATTGTTAGAAAGTTACGACTTTTTCTGAAATTCTCAACTTTTGGCCCACTTTTTATTTAGGGGTAGGTAAAAATTAATAAAATTCAACAAAATAATTTTTTAAACAAATTATTATTGTTTATAACTATCACCTTCTATTGTAATTCTAGATAGATGCTGTTTTTTCTAAAATTTCACACTTTTTGTGAACTTCTCACTTAGTGAGGTAATAATTAATACAAGTTAACAAATATAATTGTTTAAACAATTTATCATGGTTTATAACTATATTCTATTAAAGTAATGCTAGAAATTTGTGGATTTTTCTGTAATTTTCAGCTTTTTTTTTTACTTTTAGTTAGGAAAAAATCATAAATATGAATATGACTCTAAACAAAATTGCTGTCAGTAACAGCTTGAAGGAAAATTTACATTTAATATGATCCATATAGAAAATTTGAAAAATATTTCAAATATATGTTTTATTTCAGAAAAATATATTCACAAAAAAGAAGGAGATTATTAAAAAAAAAATTATCTCTATTGTTTATTTATTATTTGTAATTAACTAGAAAGTCAAAGTAAAGTTACAAATTTCAGAAAAAATTGCAACTTTCTAGCAATTATCTAAGAGAAGATAGTTATGAACAATAATAAACTGTTTGAACAGTTATATTTGTTAACTTGCATTAATTATTACCTCACTCTATGTGAAAAGTTGACAAAGAGTGAAAAATTTCAGAAAAAGTCGCAACTGTCTAGCATTACCATAGGAGAAGATAGTTATAAACAATAATAATTTGTTTAAACAATTAAGTTTGTTGAATTTTAATTATTTTTTCCCCAGTGAAAAGTGGACAAAAAGTTGAATATTTCAGAAAAACCGCAACTTTCTAGCATTAATCAAAGAAAATATTATTAAAAATAACAATAAATTGTTTAAACTATTATATTTGGTAACTTTAATCAATTATTACCTCGCTCTAATTGAAAAGTGGACAAAATATGGAAAATTTTAGAAAAATCTGCAACTTTCTAGCATTCTTCTAAGAGAATATTCTTATAAATAATAATAAATTGTTTAAACAATTATTTCTGTTAAATTTAATTGATTACTGCCTCGCTCTAATAAAAAGTTAAAAATAAGTTGAAAAATTCAGAAAAACCGCGCCTTTTCTAACTCTTTTCTACGAGAAAATTGCTAAAAACAATAATAAATTGTTCAAAAAATGTATTTAAACATCTAATTATCAGTCGAAAGTATTATTTTATGTATTAGCAGTTTGCGGAACCTCTAAATACCATTTAAAAAATTCGCATTCATTTTTATGTGGATTCGAACAAAATTTGGGAGCGATAGGAATGAAATTTCGAAAATTAAATCTAAAAATAATCCCTTTTAATTAGAAAAATCATAGGAAACCTTATGCGAATTGAGAATCATTTGTGATTTTTAATATTCTTGCGCGCTTAAATTAAACTTTTAAATTATTTAATAAACTATTCAAAATATTATTATACAAGTTTTATGTTAGTGCTTTTCGTTAAAAATTAGTATTTTCAAAATAGAAGTTTAATATAAAATCATACAGTATTAACGTCAAGTGTTCAAAATGTAATATTTACATAATTTTATCTAAGAATTTAATAAATAAACATTTCGATCACATACAGAATGTGAAAAAAGTAGACTTTTTTGAAAATAATATAATAATGATAAAAAAACATTTTTTTGCTTTACATTAGTGTTTTTCGTATAAAATTGCTATCGTTAATAATAAATTATTAGATCTCAAAGAATATTTGCAATATTTGAACAGTTATAGATTATCTTACCGTTTTTCACAGAAAATTGGTTATTTTTAACAAAAAAGTATTTGACTTCCACTTAAAAAATCAAACTTAAAATTTTGAACATGTTAGTTTTTTTTCGTCGGAAATTGGGTTTTTTGAACAAAAATATTGTCCTTGCTTTTCTTCTCTATTATTTTAGATAATTGATATACAAAAATTTTGTAATATTAATTTTATATTTAAATTTAAATTTGCGCGAGACAAAAAATCGAAAATGAGTGTTTTATATCGTTGGGATTGTAGAAAAAAGATACATCCGTTTATGAAAATCTTCTTTTAAAATTGTTAATACAATTGAAGATAATTTTTTATCAATAATTTCTGGCGAGTCGTGTGTAGTAAGAAAGCAGGATCTGCAGAAAATTGTACGGATCTGCACGAAGTTGAACGCACCTAAAATTACGCAAGAAAGGGGGATCTTTCAGATCCTGAATTTCCGGCTTTCTTCACGTCATGGGACCTCAGAAAAGGCAGCATCTTCAAATAAAATGATTACTAATTGCAAAATGAACAACAAAATCCGACCAACCAAACATAATTTTATTGAATAAACAAAAAATGTGTTATTGTATACGTAATTTATTGTATAACAAATTAACCATTTATTTAATTTTTTTTGCAAAAATAAGCAGATAATATGTAAATTATCCAAGAACAATCAAAACAAAATTTGAAAAGTTATTTAAATGAGCGGTATACTTTTTTTCTGAGTAATCAATTTTTTTGTAAAATTATCCCAGTAAAGTACTTATGTATCAAAGCACAATTTAGAAAAGTTTTAAATTTTAGACGACTTGGTTTAGAAATCGTAAATAAAAAAGTACGCAAAATGTTCCCAAACTACAAATTTAAAATTGTTAAATATGTAATATTAACACCATTTTTTAAATATTTGAGATCGGAATTTTTCAGGAGAGCGATAAAATATTCTGTAAAATTGAAATCGCAATTTAAAGATAAGACAGAAGTCCACTTCCGAGGTGACGTGTTGCTGATTTAAGCCCAACAAAATTTAATCAGAAAAAGTTCTCCAATTTGCAGGAAAAAGATGTGTCAGTTGACAATCTCAAAGTGACTTACTTGAAAAAAAAATTGTGTAAATTTATTTATATACATCTCCCGAGATATGAGTTTCTGAATGAGGGTCAAAAAGTTTGGATTTTAAAAAGTTGACCAATTTCGAGTATATCGTCTAAGAATTCTGTGGTTACTATTTCACAGGTTTTAAAAATCGGTTTTTGTTAGCAATTGAAAATCGAATTTTCAATTTTTCACAAAAATAAAAATTTGCACCCCAGATCTGGGGAGCTAAGCAAGAATAACAAATGTTCGATACAAATAAATTATTCTGTTCCGAGAAAATTAAAACTTAGTGTGACGGTATGGCATTGAGATAGACGATTCTTCTGTGAAAGAACTATAAAAAGAATTTTTTTCAATAAATAATAATATTTTTAAGAAATATTGTGAAGGGAAGAAAAAAATTATTACAACGCTAAAATTTATTACGCTAAAATTTTAACTAAACTTCAAATAAAAATTTGTTTATTACTATATTAAAAAATGAGTATTTTAACAAATCTTTCTATTTCAAGGTGTATTTAGTAATTTAAGAATTTTGAATGCAAAAACCCCATTTTCGGAAAAATGTTAGTTATCTATTTTGTGTATTCGAGGCTACGTTTGGCAGCTCCGACCGACTTTGAAAGGGATTATAATTTTATTATTTTCGCTACCTAATCATATCTCCCTCAAATTTGTTGGAATAAAAAAAATGCGTTTCTTTGGAAAAAAATAAATGCGTTTTCGTAAATTTTATTTAGAATCGTCAATGTTAGCTGAATCGAGTTGAAACTCAACATTTTTATTTAAAATTAGCCATAGAATACGAATTTAAAATTACTTTTCAAATATCACCTCTATAAGTCTACATTATAAGGTCCTAAAAAAACCCGTAAATGAAAAATTGGATTTTGCTAGTTCTTAGCGCTAATTATAATTTTTTTGTGGTTTGTTGTAATACAAATTGTTTCTAATACATAAAGTATTATTTTCTATTGATAATTAGATGTCTAAATAAATTGTTTGAATCATTTATTATTGTTTATAACAATTTTATCTTAGAATAGAGTTAGAAAGTCGCGAGTTTTTCCGAATATTTCAAGTTGTTTTCAACTTTTCATTTAGATCGAGGCAATAATCAAATTCATTTAACAGAAATAATTGTTTAAACCATTTATTATTATTTAAAACAATATTCTTTCAGAGTAATGCTAGAAAGTTGCAGTTTTTTCTATAATTTTCCACTTTTTGACTACTTTTAAATTAGAGTGATGAAATATTTAATTCAAGTTAACAAAAATAATTGTTTAAACAATGTATTATTGTTTATAACTATCTTCTCCTATAGTAATGCTAGAAAGTTGCAGGTTTTTATTTAAATTTTAACTTTTTGTCCACGTTTAACTCAGGAACAAATAATAAATATTAATATCAATTTAAAGAAAAAGGCTCTCAGTAACTACTTCATATAGAAAATTTGAAGAAAATTTCAAATATCTGTTTTGTTTTAGAAAATCATATTCACAAAAAAGAAAGAGATTGTTAAAAAATGATTCTTCCTAATATTTATTTATTATTTGTTAAAAATTTCAAAAAAGACCGCGTCTCTTCAGCAATTGTCTAAGAGAAGATAGTTATAAACAATAATAAATTGTTTAAATAATTATGCTTGTTAAATTGCATTAATGATTACCTCGATTTAAGTGAAAAGTGGACAAAAAGTTGAATATTATAGAAAAGCCGCAACTTTCTAACATTATTCAAAGAGAATATTATTATAAATATTAATAAATTCTTTAAACTATTATGCTTGTCAACTGAAATTAATTATTACCACACTATAATTGAAAAGTAGACAAAAAGTTGAAAATTTGAGAAAAAACTTAAACTTTCTATCATTATTCTAAGAGAATATTAGTATAAATCATAATAAATAGTTGAAACAATTGTTTCTGTTAAATTTAATTGATTATTGCCTCGCTCTAACTGAAAATTTGAAAATAAGTTGAAAAATTCGGAAAAAACCGGGACTTCTCAACTCTATTCTAAGAAAAAATTGCTAAAACAATAATAAATTGTTTAAATAATTGATGTAAACATCTAATTAGCAATAAAATGTAGTATGTTCTATATATTAAAAAGAATTTTTATTTTTAAAAACGCAAGAAAGTCATAATTAGCGCCAAAAATTCGTAAAACCCAATTTTTGACTTATGGGGTTTTTTGGGGCCCTATGAAACAGACTAATGGGCGATATTTAAAAAGTAATTTTTGATTCGTATTCTATGGCTAATTGTGAGGAGAAATTTTGAGTTTCAACACGATTCACCTAATATTGACGATTCTGAATCAAATTTACAAAAACGAGTAAAAATTTACAAAAACTTCGTAAACTTTTACAAATTAATAAGAATAGATAATGGTTTTACAATTGTCAAATATTTCAAAAGTCTTTTAATTTAAGTTCATGTTTTTACTGATATCGAAGGTAAAAATTTTATTTTTATTTTCCAAGTTGGTAAATTATAATTATATTAATAATAGTAATTATTATTAATGATAAAGAAAAAGGTAGTTAATTGAATATTCATTAAATAAAATAATAATTTATGTTAATGAAATAATAACTAATTAGTTTTAATAATAATTATAATTATTAATATAATCATTATTTTTTTGCACAATTATATCTACTCATATTTTTTATTACATCTTCAATACTTCATGTATTATTGTTTATTATTACGTATTTTGATTTAGTAGTGAAAGTTCTCTTCATTCAATATAATATAGTTGTTATTTATGCTACTCGAATTATGAAGTTTTTGAATACAAATTTTTTTTAATCAAAGAGATGTTGTGTTAAACTGATTTGTTCATATATTCATTTTTAATATAGTAATCAAACAAATTATTCATTTAAATTTTAGTTAAAAATTCATCTTAGGATTTGAGTATGGTAATAATTTTTTTTCTCTTCTGTATCGACATTTCTTAAAATTATTATTATTTATTGAAAAAAATAATCTTTTTTAGGCCTTTCAGCGAAAAATCGCAAGTCATATTTCGATATCGCCACATTAAATTTTAATTTTCTCGGAACAAAACCATGTTTTGGTATCAAACCTTTATTATTCTTATTCAGCGTCCCATTATCTCGGGAGAAGGTTTATATTTTTGTAAAAAGTTGAAAATTCGATTTTTAATTTCTACCGAAAGCCGATTTTTAAAACCTATAAAATTTCAACCTTAAAATTCTTGGATAATTCACTCTGAATTGGCTAAACTTTTTAGATCAAATCTTTTTCACCCGCATTAAGACACTAAATATTTTGGGAGTAAATTTTAGTTTGTATTGAAACTGACGTTTTCACATTTTTTATCGCAATACGCAGCTGAGTCAGTTCCAATTTGTGGTCAGTATCACTTTGAGATTGTAAACTTACACATCTTTTCCTCGAAACTGGATAATTTTTTCTAATAAATTTTGTTTGGGCTTGAATTAGCAACACGTCATCTCGGAAGTGGATTGTTGTCTTATTTCCAAATGGTGATTCCGAATTTATATAATTTATTTACGCATTCCTGAAAAATTCCGATTTTGTTAATTCAATCTTGAAGTGTGCAGTATAAGCAAGCGAAAATATAAAAATTAGGTTTGTGTAAGAATTACAAGAAGTTATCTACTTTAAATAAAAGGCCAATTATTCATTTTTTAGTCAATTTCAATGTTAATTTTTTAGTAAATTTGTAAATTTATCTTTTAACATTCATCATTTCAATCATTGCGTCAGAGTTGAAATAATGCATGTCAAATGTTAAATTTAGCCTCTTACTTTTTTCCGTGACCGAATTACAAAATAAAAATAAAATGTTTACCTTCGAAACCTGTAAAAACATGAACTGAAATTAAAAGGCTTATTAAATATGTGACATAAAATCATTATTCTTATTATTTTGTAAAAATATATTACATTAATTGGATAAACATCAAAATAAAAATCAATGTTTGGCCGGCAGTCGGTAGACTGCCTAAAACGGCTCTGTTCAGCGAGGACATATTTCTCCTCGCTGGACAGGCCTGGCCTAAAACCTAGAAATGCCTACGACATATACACCGCCATGTAAATTGCTATAAATACTCTTTTTCATGTTTTAGTTCCAAGATGCCCAAGAAAGTCCACAGTACGTATTTTTTTATCAAATTTATGCACTCTAAATTAAAAAAATATTTCAAGCTGCTTGTATAAATTGCATTCGGTGTTTGTAGGCTCACTACTATGGACTTGGAGACAGCCTTAATGGAATCCAAACAGGCCATTCATTATTTCTTCAATAATGATTTCGAACGAGCAAAAAAAATTATGGAACCTTGGGCTGATAGCAGTATGTACCACGCTTTGGGGACCAGTGTATTTGCATTTTTAGAAGCCATTCTGACTTTCGAGCAAGTATGTGTGATTTATTTACTTGATGAATTTCTTCGTGCATCAGAGTTTCAGGTCTCAGACTCACCACACTATTAACACTATTTAATACTATTTGACACTTTTTTAAGTGACGACACTATTTTGCTACTATTTCGAAAAAAATTACCCTAAACACAATATTTTCTCACAATTGTCCGCTGATGCCACTATTTCTTTACTTTTCCTTGAAAAATGTTTTTGAACTTCTTCGCTAATTGGGTAAAAAGATAGTAGAATTTTCAACCAAAAAAGATGAATTGTCAACAAAAAATGTAATAGTTTATATTTTAACCAAGAAAAGATTTTCATTTTAAATATAAAATAGTTGAATTGAACCAAAAAGGACGAATTTGCAACAAAATAGTTGAATCTCCAACCAAAACAGATTAATATTCAACCAAACAGTTGCATTTTTAAACGAAAAAGATTAACTTTCTACCAAAAGAGATGAATTTTCAATAAAGAAAGATTTGTAGTCAGTAAAGAAAAAAAAGTTGATCAAAAATGTTAAATTTTCAAGCCAAAAAGAGAAGCTTTCATCCAAACAGTTGAATTTTCAACCAAATAGAAGATCAATCGTTGGTAAAAGAAGTAAAAAGAAGATAATTTTCTACCCTGAAAGATGAATTTTCAAGAAATTACATACATTTTCAACTAAATACTTTGAACAATGGATGTGATGGCATTCCAAATTTTATTTGATTAATTATTAGTTTATATTTTGTCGTTCCTCAAAATTTTCAACTAAATAGTTTAATTTTTAAACTGAAAAAGATCAATTTTTAGCCAAAAATGGAGTAGTTATATTTTAATTGAGGAGAATTAATTTTAATTAAACAAAAACGAATTTTCTATAAAACAGTTTAATTTTGTACCAAGGAGTTGAATTTTCAACCCGAGAATATGACTTTTTAACAAAAAAGTCTAAAATGAAGTAGTTAAATTTTCAGTTAATAAAATTAATTTTCAACCAACAAAAAAAAATGAATTTTTAATCAAAGAGGTGAATGTTTATCTAATGAAATAATGTTAAAAAATGCAGTTCAAGTTTCAACAACTTTGTTGAATTTTCAACCAAGAAGATTAATTTTCTACCAAAAAAGAAGAATTTTTCACAAAATACATGAATTTTCAGCCAGATAGTTGAAATTTCAGCTATAAAAGGATCAATTTTCCACCAAGTAGTTGAATTTTCAACCAAAGGGATGAATCTTCCTAAAAAAATTACTTTTTCAACAAATTATTTGAATTTTTTACAACAAAAAATGAATTTTCAACCAAAGAGATGAATCTTCAACAAAGAAAAAATGTACTTTTAAGAAATTAGTTCAGTCATAGTTGATATTTCAACAAAAAATATTTTAATTCAAAATACAAAAAATTTAGATCTAAACAGCAAAGATGAATTTTCAATAAAATACTTTAATTCTCAACAAAAATAAATTAATTTTAACCAAACAGTTGCATTTTTGAACAAAAAAATTGATTTTCTACCAAAAAAGGCGAATTTTCACAAAATACATAAACTTTCAACATATGTACATGAATTTCCAACCAAATAGTTAAATTTTCTACTAAATTGTGAAATTTTCTAGCCGAAAATACAACTTCTCTACAAAAAAGTTGAATTTTCAAAAGAAAGTTAATTTTCAACCGAAACAGATTAATTTTTAACCAAATAGTTGCATTTTTATTTAAAAAAATTAAATTGTTTAAACAGAAAGAGGTGAATTTACAAACCAAAAAGACGAATTTTTAACCAGATAGTAAAATTGTCAGTTAAAAAAATTAATTTTGAACCAAAGAAAAACGAATTTTCAACAAAAATGATAAATCTTCAATCAAATAAATGAACTTTCAAGAAAGTAGTATGTACAACTATCAAACAAGGAGTTGAATTTTCCACCTAAAGAGATTAATTTTAAATGAAAAATATAATAGTTGATATTTCAACCAAAAAATATTCTAATTTAAAATAAAAAACAGATTCAATCAACAAAGAAGAATTTTCAAGAAAAATCTTGAATCCTCAACTAAAAGATATTAATTTTCAACCAAAAAGTTGCATTTTTAACCAAAAAATTGATTTTTCACGAAAAAAAGACAAATTTTCAACATAATTCATAAATTTTCAATCAAATAGTTAAATTATGTACCAAATTGTTAAATTTTTTAGCCAAAAATGTAAATTTTCTACAAAAAAGTTGAATTTTCAACAAAAAAGTTAATTTTCAACTGAAACAGATTAATAACAATGCCAAAAAAGGTTAAATTTCTACTGAAAAAGATGAATTTGTAAATCAAAAACACGAATTTTCAACCAAGAAAGATGTTTCAGTCAATAAAGAAAAAATCCTTCATCCGAAATGTTGACTTCTCAAGCCAGAAAGACGAGCTTTCAAGCAAGAAAAATTAATTTTTTACTAAAAAAGATTAATTCCCAACAAAATACATACATTTTGAATGAACTAGTTAAATTTTCTAGCAAGAAGATTAATTTTCCTACAAAAAGGACGAATTTTCAACAAAATACATCAATTTTCAACCACATACATAAATTTTAACCAAATAATTGAATTTTTAACCCAGAAGATTACTTTTCTACCATAAACGACGAATTTTCAACAAATTGCATATATTTTTAACCAAATAGTTAAATTTTCATTTAAAAGAATTAATTTTCAACTGTAAAAAACGAGCAAGTCACGCCACCCCGAAAGGGAAATGGCTTAATAGTATAATAATAATAATAATAATCGAATTTTTGACAAAACAGTTGAATTTTCTACCACAATAGTTCAATTGTCAAGCCAAAAAGACGAATTCTCTACAAAACAGCTGAACTTTCAACCCGAAGATATGAATTTTCAACAAAAAAGTTAATTTTCAACCAAACCAAACCAAGAAAGTAGTTCAATTTTGAACCAAAAAGATGAATTTTCAACTGAAATTATGAATCTTCAACCAAGAAAATGAATTTTTAAGAAAGTAGTTCAATCTTTAACGAAGCTGTTGAATTTTCAACCTAAAATATGAATTTTCAACAAAAAAGTTCATTTTTCACCAAACAGATGAATGTTCAATCATAGAGTTAAATTTTCAGTTTAAAAAATTATTATTTAACTAAAAAACGAATTTTCAAGAAAGTAGATGAATTTGTTTTCTCTTTCTTTCTTTTTCAAGAAAGATGAATTTTCAACTGAAATTATGAATTTTCAACCAAGAAAATTCATTTTTAAGAAAGTAGTTCAGTCTTTAACCAAGCTGTTGAATTTTCAACCTAAAAGGATGAATTTAAAAAAAAGCAGTTGATTTTTCAACCTGGAAATGTGAATTTTTAGCAAAAAAAGTTAATTTTCAACCAAAACAGATTGATTTTTAACCAGACAGTTGTATTTTTAACAAAATTGGTGAAATTTCTACAGAAATAGATGAATTTTCAAACCTAAAAGATGAATTAGAAGATGTTGGATTTTATTGATATACTGGTCCAATGATACCAGTCCAACGTCTTCTAATCAAATTCTTACCTGTTCAACATCAGTTAACATCAGCTAATTAAAAAGATGAATGTTCAACAAAATGATTAAATTCTCAATTAAAAAAATTTTGTAGTCAATAAATAAATAGAGTGGAATTGTTGAATTTTCAAGCAAAAAAAAACGAATTTTCAAAAAAAAGTTGAATCTCCAACCAAAATGTATGACTTTTCAAAGAAATTGTTGAATTTACAATAAAATAATTCAATTTTGGACCAAATAATACAATTTTTAAATAAAAAGATGAATTCTTAACCAAAACTTTAATAGTAGACTTTTCAATCGAAAGGAATGAATCTACAACCAAAAATAGTTGGATTTTCTTTTTTGGTTCTATTCATTCAGTTCGCATTTAATTGGAAAAATGAAAGAAAAAGGAAAGACTGTGAAGCCTGCGATAAATAAATATGGATTCTGATCATTTATAGATCAAAGAATATCTTTTTAAATGAAGAAGTTCATTGTTAATCCTTGAAAAATTTTATGACACTTTTTTTTATTTGTGACACTATTTACACTATTTTTTAAATCTCTTAAGTTAGTACGAGGCCTGAAGTTTGAAATTTCGTAATATTTATTTATTTATTTCTTGCAGAAGTATATTGAGAAAGCATCGGAGGCCCTGAAACAGTGCATTGCTGTATGCTCTAAACAACGCAGACATACCACTCTATCTCAGAATATTGGAAAAATGGTCAAGAGAACCAATTACGATTCTTACACGCTTGGTAATATAAATAGCAGTGATCAGTATACACATTATACGTACACGGAAAAAATAAATTTTCGAAACTTTACTTGACTTTCTAAGATTTTAGGATAGGACACAAATTTCTCAAAAATGCGTATACCGTTTATTACAAGATTTAAGACAAAATTATTTTAAAAATAAGTAATAATTTATTAATTTATTTATAAAAAGTTGCAATTACTACCTGTAAAACTTGGAATTGTCTGGGAATTTTTATATATGCCTGGAAAAACCTGGAAATGTGAGGGCATTTTTTTTTAAATCAGGGAATTTTTTCGACAGCGTGCTTAATTTTTTTTTTTAATTGCAATATAAAATTGAATAACAATGATTCTTCATTCGTAAACGTAGCTTTATATTACTGTATTTAACTATTTTGTTAAAAATTCGTATTTTTTTGGTTTGAAATCAATTTTTTTAACTAAAAATTTAACCATTATATTTTTGCTTGAAAATTGATCGTTTTCAGTTGAAAATTCAAGTATCTGGTTGAAAATTAAAGAATTTTGTTAAAAATTCATTCTCTTGAATGAAAAATCTCCCTTAGTTGCAAATTCATCTGTTTTTTATTAAAAATTAAAATGTTTTTTGGTTGAAATATCAACTACTGCATTTTTCGTTCAGAATTCATTTTTATTGGAATGAAAATTTAATTACTTGGTTGAAAGTTAAAATCTTTTGTTAAAAATTAATTATTTTGATTTAAGATTCATAATTTCAATTGATTTATCTCTTTCGTTGAAAAATGAGATATTTTGTTAAAAATTGGTTTTTTCTATAGCTGAAAATTTAATTTATTTTACTGACAATTTAACTATTCCAGTTGAAACTTGAACTATTTTGTTGAATTTTTTAGGTTGAAAATCAACTTCTTTTAAACTGAAAATGTATTCCAGTTGAATATTTTATAATTTTTGTTAAGAACTCATCTCTTCGGTTGGAAATTAATTTTTTCAACTAAAAATTTAACTATTCAATTTTTCGTTGAAAAATTATCTTTTGTGTTCAAAATTCGTCTTTTTTGGTAGATATTAAGCTTCTTGGTTTAAAATTTATCCTTTTGGTTTAAAATTCAACTATTCCAGTTAAAGATTCATCATTTTAGTTGAAAATTCATCAATATGTTAAAAATTAATTTTTTAAACTGAAAATTTAACTATTCCATTTTTGGCTGAAAATTAATCTTTTCTAGTTAAAAATTCAACTATTTGGATGAAAATTTTTCATGTTTAGTTGAAAATTCACGTATATTGATGAAACATCGTCTTTTATGGTAGAAAATTAATTTTTTGTTTGAAAATTCATCTTTTTGGTTTAGAATTCAATAACCTGGTTTAAAATACATCATGTTAGTTAAAAATTCATCTCTTTGGTTGAACATTAATTTTTTTAACTAATAATCTAACTATTCACTTTTTGGTTGACAATTTATGCTTTTTAATTGGAAATTCATGTATTTTGTTGTAAATTCGTCTTTTTTTGTTTGAAGATTTTTGATTTGATTCATCATTTTAGTTGAATAATAATCAGTTTGGTTGAAAATTAGTTTTTTCAACTGAAAATTTAACTATTCCATTTTTGCTTAAAAATTGATCTTTTATAGTTCAAAATGTAACTATTTGGTTGAAAACTTGTCTTTTTTAGTTGAAAATTCAACTATTTCGTTGAAAATTCATGTATTTTTTTTTTAAATCCTCTTTTTTAGAAGAAAATTAATCTCCTTATTTGAAAATTAATCTTCTTGTTTGAAAATCCGTCTTTCTGGTAGAAAATTCAAGTATTCCAGTTAGATATTCATTATTTTAGTTTAAAATTAATCTTTTTGTTTGAAAGTAAAACTACAACTCCTTTTTAATTGAAAATTTAACTATTCCATTTTTTCAACTGTTCTTTTTTATTTCAAAATTCAACTATTTGGCTGAAAAATCGTTTTTTATGTTGAAAATTAATCTCTTTGTTTCAAAATTTATCTTTTTGATTGAAAATTCAAGTATTCCAGTGAAATATTCATAATTTTAGTTAAAAATGTATATTTTTGGTTGAAAATAAAACTACTAATACTTTTTTAATTGACAATTTAACTATTCCATTTTTGATTGAAAACTTGTTCTTTTTTAGTTAAAAATTCAACTATTTGGTTGAATATTGTTTTTTTTTTTAGTTGAAAATTCAACTATTTGGCTGATAATTCATGTATTTTGTTGAAAATAGACTTTTTGGTTGAAAGTTGATTTCTTTTAGTCAAAAATTTAACAATTTGGTTGAAAATTTGTCTTTTTTGGTATAAAATTAATCTTCTTGTTTGAAAATTCATCTTTTTGTTTGAAAATTCAAGTATTCCAGTTAAAAACTCAAGATTTTAGTTGGAAATTTATATTTTTGGTTGAAAATAAAACTACTTGGTTGAAATTTAATACTCTTTTATTAAAAATTCATTTTTTTGGTTTAAAATTCCAGTTAAATGTTCATAATTTTAGTTGAAAATTTATCTTTTTGGTAGAAAATAAAATTACTTGGTTGAAATTTAAACACATTTGATTAAAATTCATCTTTTTTGTTTAAAATTCATTTATTCCAGTTAAATATATTTATTTTTGTTGTTGTAAATAAAACTACTTGGTTGAAATTTGAAACTCTTTTATTGAAAATTCATCTTGTTGGTTTAAAATTCAAGTATTCCAGTTGAATATTCATCATTTTAGTTGAAAATTTATCTTTTTGGTAGAAAACAAAACTACTTGGTTGAAATTTGAACTCTTTTGTTAAAAATTCATCTTTTTGGTTTAAAATTAATTTATTCCAGTTAAAGATTCATTATTTTAGTTGAAAACTCATCACTTTGGTAGAAAATTTGTTTTTTTTTCTGTGTAAAATTAATTTTTTATCTGAAAATTTAACTTCTCCATTTTTCGTTGAAAACTGAACTTTTTTAGTTCAAAATTCAACTATTTGATTAAGAATTGCTATTTTTTAGTTGAAAATTCAACTATTTCGTTGAGAATTCATATATTTTCTTCAAAAAATGATAAAATAAATGAATAAAATAAATAAATATATTAATAAAAATTTGTTTGGATTGTTATTCAAATTCATGGACTTCAGAGACAAATTCAAGAGGATGGTCTAAAGTCTTAGACAGTCAAGTAAAATTTCGACAACTTCTTTTTTCCGTGTATATGAAACAGATTTTAAACAACAAACCACCATTAATTCTTCAGCTTTTTCGATTTGTTTCGCTTGGAAGCTGTGTAACAATTACTAATAACATAAATGAGACAAATATAAGTAAAGCTTTGTATTAACAAAAAATAACGCCTAAATTGAAACTAGTATCGTGTCTGTGATAAGTTGATAAATTGATTAATGATTATACTATACATTACGGTGGTCCAAAAAAATTAAAGGAAAATTTTCTTGTTCCTTCACCCTCTATTTTCTTTCATTTGGTGTAAAAATAATTTTGAAATTTTTTATAAATAAAAAAGGAAATTTAATAATTATATTTTAGGTTGAAAAATGATCTTTTTTAGTTGAAAATTCTGTTATTTGGTTAAGAACTCATTTTTTTAGTTGAAAATTCGTACTTTTTGGTAGAAAATTAATCTTCTTGGCTGAAAAATAATCTTTTTTTATGAAAATTCAGTAGCTTCTTCAGCAGCTTTTGATCGAAATTTAATTTTTTTGGGTTGAAATATCAACTATTACATTTTTCGTTTAGAATTCATCTTATTCGGTTGAAAATTTAACTACTTGTTTGAAAGTTAAATTCTTTTGTTAAAAATTAATTTTTTTAAGGTTCATCATTTTATTTAAAAATTAATCTCTTTGGTTGAAAATTTTACAATTTTGTTGAAAATTCTTTTTTTAGGTTGAAAATTAATTTTTTGCGTGAAAATTTAAGTATTCCAGTTGAAAATTGGACTAATTATTAAAAATTTGTCTTTTTTGGTAGAAAATTAATTTTTATGGATGAAAATTCATATTTTTGGTTAAAAATTCAACTATTTTTGTAGAAAGTTAATCTGATTTGTTTGAGGATCAAACTATTTTGGTGAAAATTCGTCTTTTTGGTTGATTTCGACAGCTTTTGATTTATGTCAATTTAAATCTTCTTTTGTTGTTTGGTATATCCACTATTACATTTTTCATTCAAAACTCATCTCTGGCTGAAAATTGATCTATTTTGTTTAATTTTTTTTCAATTTGGTTAATTTGGTACTTATTATTAAATATCTATGTCATTAAAATATTACCATCCTAATTTTTAAAAAGTGTATATTTAAATAATTTTTGTTTTTTGTTTAAACAATTTTGTTCTGAAATAAATGTTTGAAATTTATCTTTTTTTGTAATTAATGTGGTACTTTGTCATTATTAGAAGCAACATATTATGATAAAACCATTATACAATTGTTTAATCAATTTATTGATGATTAGTGGTACGTTTCGATCAAAATGCGATTAAAAAATTGGATTTTTTTTTTTGAAATTTGGTTAAATATGTAGCTTACCGTTAAATATTTAAATGTTATACAAATTCTTTAAATAATTAATTTTTGTTCAGTTTTTTTCACATTGGTCATGAAAAGTTTTTTTCTCAGTAAGATTTCATTCTTTAAAAATTACGTTCAATTTTTTCGCTCTGAAATTATTGCTTTAATTTTTTACTTTAAATCACTCCCGCAGCCTGATGAGTATTGGTTCTCTGGAAATTGATAATAAAATATGAATTATTTTAAGAATTTGTATAATATTTGAATATTTAATAATAAACCGTAAACTTATCCAAATTTATTTAAAAAGATCGAATTTAAAAAAATTTTATTTCCATAAAAATGTACAATTAATCTTCAATGAATTGTTTAAACTATTCGATAGTGGTTTCTTCAAAAAATGTTGCTCTTAAATATGACAAATTACCTCGTTAATTACAGAAAAAGATCAATTTAATCATTTATTCCAGAAAAAAATTGTTTTAAGAAAAAAAATTATTTAATCAAATACGAATTTATCACATAATGGGGTAGTAATATCTGAGTGACGTAGATATTTAATAAAAAGCGACAAAGTTAACCAAATTGAAAAAGTAGAGATTTTTACCTCTCTTTCAGAAAGATTATTAGTTTTCCTAAAAATGACTAATTGTTTGAATAAGCGTAAAAAAGTTTCTTCCAATGAGTTGGTAGGGACAACAAATTATTTAAACAAATTAAAATTGTTTAAACAATTAAAAATTAGAGGCATATGAGGCTCTAATAAGAATAATTGAAGGCAAAAAAGGGAAAAACAGAGTTCATATGCTTCAATTTTTCAAAAAATGATCAATTTCAGTTTTTTGGGGCATTTTTGGAGCTTGAAGGGGGTGGGGGGGGGGTAAAAATTAAAAATAAATTACAAAAAATAATCGGTGGATAACCTTCAAAA
>CAKNYM010052653.1:101799-120614 GCA_932195095.1 Andricus curvator
GGGATGAGAAAGTGAGGGGAAATTAGGGGAGGAAAGGTAGGGGAAATGAGGGTATTTGATTAGGGTAAGTAAGGGGAAATAGAGAAGGGGGAGTAGGTGAAGAATGGGAAATGAGGGGAAATAGGTAGGGGTTAGTAGGGGAAATTAGCGGGAGTAGGGGAACTAATGGAAGTGAGGAGAAATGAGAGGTGTGAAAGGAAATGAGGGTAGGGGAATTAGGGGAAGCGAGTGGAGGGATATTAGGGGAAGTGAGGGGAGGCAACGTAGGGGAAGCGTGATGAAATGATCGGGAAATCGGGAGGAAGTAGGGGAAATGAGGAAAAATGAGTGTAGAGAAAGTAGGGTAAATGAGGGATAGGAAAGTATGAGAAGAGATGGGAAATGAGTGGAGGGAGCGTGAAGTGAAATGAAAGGAAATGCGGGAGGATGAGGGCAGGGAAAGAAGATGAAGTATGGGAAATGAGGGGAAATTGGGGAGGGGAAGTAGGTAAAATTAGGGCGGAAAGGAATAGTGAGGGGCGAGGAACTGGTGGAAGTGAGGGATAATGCAAGGAGGGGAAGTAGGAGAAGTGAGTGCTAGTGAGGTGAAAGAGGGAAAATTATTAGAAATGAGGGTGAGTAGGGAAGGGAAGCGAGGGCTGGGAAAGGGAAGTAGGAGAATGGGTTGTTATCTCGGGAAGCGAGGAGAGGTGGAAATAGAGGAGGAAGAGGTTGGGGAAGGTAGGACGATGGGCGAAGTGAGGGGGGGGGGGTGGAGTAGGGGAATGTAGGAGGAGTAGGTATGGGAAAGTGTTGGAGGGGCAGGTTTGAGCGACTTAATTAACGTCTTAATAGGCTACGAAACCCTTTTTTATAGGAGCACGGTGCCTACTTGAACTAAAATTTTTTAATATTTGATGAGTGACTTACAAATCTTTCGCAGTATTTAACTGAATTTTCTCTATGTGTTAACTGTCCTTTATAAAAAAACACACATTATTTTCTTCATGTTAGTCTTATTAGTGAATAGTTTGGAAAAACAAGGTGGAACAGCATGTAACTATGTAATGTTTTGAAAATATTAAAATGGTAAAAACTTTTGTGGAGCATTGCAGTGCATGCAGAGGGAATGACACAAAATTACTATTACAGAGGAAGTGCATGCGGAACTGTGTTATGCCGAATCGCTCCTCTTGAAGTCGATGCTTACATTTGTGGAGGACGAGACTCTGGTCAGCTTTGTCAAGGCTGGATTGAAAATTCGAACCTGTTATCTTTCTTACAAGTATTTTGCAAAACTTGACATTTTGTGGTTTCCTATCAGGGAAAAATGGAAGTTCAAACGTGGATGTTTAAAGTATAAGATAGTACAGCGAAACATACAGATATTAACGCGTAATATCTGCTATCTTTTTGAGATGTTAGGCGTAAAAATATTTGTATGTTAAACTGAAACTTCCGAGATGTTTGACTGAAAAATCCAAGGTGTTAAAATCGTTGTTAGTGTGCAGGAAAACGCCATACATCTATCGGCCACTTGATGAAGCTTATAGTCAATGTTTCGTGTCGTATCTAAACTTGTGGAAAAAATGATAATTATTAATATTTTGGTCACATGATAGTAATAATAATGGTGTAAATTGTTTTGATGGAGTAAAATAATTCATAAAAGTGCTGTCTCCCCTCCAGAAAAACGTTCGAGATAAGAAACCTCTGCGTTTGCATAATTCATATATCTTTTAATGTTCACCAAAACTAACTTTTAACATCTAGATGGCTGTCCTATAGTTAAACATTAAATATGTTAACCCTAAATACCTATATCAGGGTGCACAGTCTTCCCCTTTTTTTCTTAGTTTCTCCTTTTTTCTTGAAATTCCCCTTTTTCCCCTATTCTCAAAAAACTTATGAATAAATAAGGTACCAATAACATTACAAAATATGTAGTACTTCTTAAATTTTTAATTTGAGTTTGAGAGCACTGAAGAGTAGGGCGGAGTGAAAATGCTAAAATAAATTAAATCGTTGGAGCTGAGGGGGAAAAAAACTTGTGGGTTGGCATTCGACAAAAGTGAAAACAAAATTTAATCAGTAAAATTTAACGATTTCAAATTCAAAATACTTCCTATTGGTTCAAAAATTGTGACGAATTTGTTATATTTAAAGCTTTTACTAATGAACAATAATAAAAAATTACGAAATTAAAAAAAAAAATTTTTGCACCGTAACAATTTTTTGGAGAATATGTCGAGCCTGAAATTTATTCAGCTTCAATCAAACATTTTATCATTTTGCTTTTTCGGAAAAAAACTTTTGTCGTGATTTAGGATTTTTCGGATTTCATATGTTTTGCGATTTTGGAAAGTTATATACACCACGAAAAAAAATGTTTCCGATGAATAAAGAATAATAACATGTTCCTTTGATTTAAGCTGAAGAAATTTCAGGTTCGAATCAAGCCAAAAAACATGTTATTGTAAATTTTCAAAAAAATTTTAATAAACATTTTTTTTTATTTTAAAAATTTTTAATTGTAAATTTAAAAAAGAGAACAGAAGATATGAACCGATTTCAAAATTTTTCCTTCACTTGCTTTGGATGTCGAGCTACAAATTGTTATCCCTCAACTCAAACGATTCGATTAATTTAATTTTTTTCTCGGACATTTTTACATCACTGTGAGTGGATTTCCAACGATCTAAGATATCCAGTTTTTAAAAATAAATTCTTTAATGGCAGAAAGCATTGAAAAATCATTGAAAATTATTTAAAGATATAACATTTCTTATAAAAAGATTGTTTGTGCTTTTCGACATATAAAAATAAATGTTTAATTTTTCCCCTATTTTCCCCTTTTTCGTGAGAAAATAACCCTATATCCCCTTTTTTGAGCTCCTTTTGCGCTGTGATCCCTGCTATATGTTAATTGTGAACATCCATTTTTCTCCGTTTAATGTTAATCGATCAAACTAATTTTTTTTCTTTTTTTCAGGGAATGTGCAACAATTTTAAAAACTCGAAAGTGGGAAAACGAGTTACAAAGAGCTCATTTTGAAAGTGGAGTTCAAATGGGTCTTGGTTCCTTTAATCTGGTGTGTATTTTAATCGATCTTAGGGACCGTCCTTAAAATACGTTACCAATTAGATTGGGGGGGGGGGGAGTCTCGCCAAAAACTAGTAAATTTTGCGAAAAATGGCCCTGCAATGATACAGCTCAATAATAATTTAAAAAATGGTCAATTTAAACGGTATAAGCCTCAATAAAACGTATTAAATTTCTTGTCATAAAAATATACTTATAATTTAATAAGTTTGAAAATTACTTTCATATTTCAGACGTCATACTCTTTTTACCCTTTTTTAAAGAATTCTTTTTTCCCCTGTTTTCAAGAAACTTTCCCTTTTTCTCTTTTTTTCCATAAATGCGAACACAATAAGAAAATCCAACTATTTTTTGTTATAAGTTTATTTTTTGTTGTGGAAAAGTCTACTATTATATTTTCCGTGTGGAATTCATCTCTTTTAGTTAAAAATTCAACTGTTCGGTTGAAAGTTTATCTTTTTTAGTCGCAATTTCAACTATTTGGTTTCAGATTCTTCTTTTTTTGGAAGCAAATTCATCTTCTTGGTTAAAAAATCTCTTTTTGGTTAAGAATTTACCTTTTTTAGTTGAAAATTCAACTATTTCGTTGAAATTTTTTTTCAAGATTCATCATTTTCGTTGAAAATTCATTTCTTTCATCTTTTCTCTGTTATATTTTCTAACTATACCATTTTTGGTGGATAATTCATATTTTTAATTAGAAATTGATCTTTTCTAGTTGAAAATTCATGCATTTTGTCGCAAATTCGTCTTTTTCGGTAGAAAATTAATCTTCTTGGTTGAAAATTCATCCTTCTTGGTTGGAAATGGAACTATTTGGTTGACAATTAATCTGTTTTGATTCAGGATTAAACTATTTGGTCCAGGATTTAACTGTTTTGTTTAAAATTCGTAATTTTTGTTGAATTCAACTATTTCTGATTTCATATTAAAATCCTTTTTAGTTGACGTACCTACTATTACATGTTTTGTTAAGATTTAATTTTTTTGGTTGAAAAATCCACTAGTTGGTTTAAAGTTGAACTAATTCGTAAAAAATACATTTCTTTGGTTGAAGCTTCATTATTTTATTTTTAAATTTAACTATTTGGTTGTAAATGAACTTTTTTGTTGAAAATTCATAATTTCGGATTGAAAATTAACTTTTTTTGTTGGAAATTCATATTTTCGGGTTGAAAATGAACTTTTTGTTAAAAATTCATATTTTTGGTTGAAAGTTCAACTATTTTGTAGAAAATGAAATTTAAAAAAAGTCATATTTTCGGATTGGAAATTCTACTGTACTGTAGATAATTCGCATTTTTAGCTTCAAAATTAAACAATTTTGTTGAAAATTCTATTTTTGGTTGAAAACTTATCTTTTTTAGTTGAAAATTCAACTATTTTGTTAAAAATTCATTTTTTTTTAAATTAAAAATTAACTATTTTATTGAAAATTTATCTTTTACGATTTAAAAGTCAACTGGTTTCTAAAACATTCGACTTTTTAGCTTAAGAATTTAACTTTTTTTTTGACAGTTCATTATTCCATTTTCGGTTGAAAATTGGTCTTTTTAATTTAAAAATTAATATATTTTTTTGAAATTCGTCTTTTGGTATAAAATTCAACTTTTTGATTGAAAATTAATCTTTTTTGGCAGAAAAGTTAGCTTTCTTGGTTTAAAATTCATCTTTCTTCGTTGAATATTCATGTTTTGTGGTAGATAAGTCATCTTTCTTGGTTGAAAATGAACCTTTTTGTTGAAAATTCAACTGTTTTTAAAAAAGTCGTATTTTTGGCTTGAGAATTCAACTATTTGGTTGAATTTTAATCTTTTTTGTTTGAAAATTCGAGCGTTTGGTTGAAAATGCATCTTTGTAGGTTGAAAGCGAAACTATTTGGTTAAAAATTCATATATTTAGTTGAAAATGTATTTATATTGTTAAAAATTCATCTATTTTGTTAAAGTCATCTTTTTTGATCAAAAATTCAACTTTTTCGTTAAAAATTCGTCCATTTGGCTTGTAAATTAATCTTTTATGTAGAAAGGCCATCTTTCTTGGTAGAAAATTTTACAATTTTGCAGTTAATTTGTCTTTTTTGCTTCAAAATTCAACTATTTTGTTAAAAATTCGTCCTTTTGGATTGCAAATTCATGTTTTATGGTAGAAAAGTCATCTTCCTTGGTTGAAAATTAACTTTTTTGTTGAAAATTCAAATGTCTTTTAAAAAAATCGTCCTTTTGCCTTGAGAATTCAACTATTTGGTTGAATGTGCAACAGGTTTTGGTTGAATTTTAATCTTTTTTCTTTGAAAATTTGACCGTTTGGTTGCAAATGCATCTTTGTAGATTGAATGGTCAACTATTCGGTTAAAAATTCAGCAATTCTGTTAAAAATTGAATTATTTGTTGAAAATTGAACGGTTTTGTTAAAGTGATCTTTTTTGTCGATAATTCAACTGTTTTGTTAAAAATTCGTCCTTTTGGATTGCGAATTAATCTTTTATGTAGAAAAGTCCTCTTTCTTGGTTGAAAATTCTAGAATTTTGTAGACAGTTTGTCTTTTTTGCTTCAGATTTAAGTATTTTGTTAAAAATTTGTCCTTTTGGATTGCAAATTCATCTTGTTTGGTAGAAAAATCATATTTCTTGGTTGAAAATGAAATTTTTCTTTGAAAATTTAACTGTCTTCTAAAAAATTTGTTTCTTTGGCTTTATAATTCATCAATATTGTTGAAAATTCCATTTCTGGTTGAATAGTTAACTTTTTTAGTTAAAAATTCAACTATATTTGGTTCAAAATTCATTTTTCTCGATTGAAAATTAAATTTATTATTGCAAATTCATCATTACCGTTGTAAAAGTCAACTGGTTTTTGAAATATTCGACTTTTTAATTTGAAAATCTTTTGTTTAAAATTCAACTGTTTTGTTAAAAATTCGTCCGTTTGGATTGCAAATTAATCTTTTATGGTAGGAAAGTCATATTTCTTGGTTGAGAATTCTACATTTTTGTAGATAATTCATCTTTTTTATTAAAAATTCATCTATTTTGTTAAAAATTTGTCCTTTTGGATTCAAAATTGATTTTTTTGGGTAGAAAATCATCTTTCTTGGTTGAAAATGAAATTTTTCTTTGAAAATTTAACTGTCTTATAAAACATTTATCTTTTTAGTTTGAATATTCAACTATTTGGTTGAAAATGCAACAGATTTTGGTTGAATTTTAATCTTTTTGATTGAGAATTCGATCATTTGGTTGAAAATACATCTTTATAGGTTGAAAGCAGAACTATTTGGTTAAAAATTCATCTATTTAGTTAAAAATGTATTTATTTTGTTAAAAATTAATCTATTTTGTTAAAGTCATCTTTTTTGGTCAAAAATTCAACTGTTTCGTTAAAAATTCGTCTTTTTAGATTGCAAATTCATGTTTTATGGTAGAAAAGTCATCTTCCTTGGTTGAAAATTAACTTTTTTGTTGATAATTCAAATGTCATTTAAAAAATTCGTCTTTTTGGCTTGAGAATTCAACTATTTGGTTGAATGTGCAACAGATTTTGGTTGAATTTTAATCTTTTTTGTTTGAAAATTCGACCGTTTGGTTGATAATGCATCTTTGTATTATATCTTTTGGATTGAATTCTTTTGTTAAAAATTCAACTATTATGTTAAAGTCATCTTTTTTGTCGATAATTCAACTGTTTTGTTAAAGATTCGTCCTTTTGGATTGCGAATTAATCTTTTTTCGTAGAAAAATCATCTTTCTTGGTTGAAAATGAAATTTTTCTTTGAAAATTCAACTTTCTTCTAAAAAATTCGTCTCTTTGGCTTTATAATTCAACAATTTTGTTGAAAATTCCATTTCCGGGTAAATACTTAACTTTTTTAATTCAAAATTCAACTATATTTGGTTAAAAATTTATTTTTCTCAAATGAAAATTAAATTTATTATTGAAAATTCATCATTACCGTTTTAAAAGTCAATTGGTTTCTAAAATATTCGACTTTTTAATTTGAAAACCTTTTGTTGAAAATTCAACTGTTTTGTTAAAAATTCGTCCGTTTCGATTGCAAACTAATCTTTCCTGGTAGAAAAGTCATCTTTCTTGGTTGAGAATTCTACATTTTTGTAGAAAATTCGTCTTTTTTATTAAAAATTCAACTATTTTGTTAAAAATTTGTCCTTTTGGATTGAAAATTCATTTTTTTGGGTAGAAAAATCATCTTTCTTGGTTGAAAATTGAATTTTTCTTTGAAAATTCAACTGCCTTCTAAAAAATTCGTCTTTTTGGCTTGAAAGTTCAACTATTTGGTTAAAAATGCAACAGTGTTTGGTTGAATTGTAATCTTTTTTGTTTGAGAATTCTACGATTTGGTTAAAAATGCATCCTTGTAGGTTGAAAATTAATTTTTTTGTTGAAAAGTCAACTGTCTTGTTAAAAATTCAACTCTAAATTGGTAACGTAGTTTATGCACGGTCTCTTATGCGAAGAATGCGTATTTTTGAACGACACGTCTTACTAGTCATGCAGTGAAAATCAGATGGCTTTAAAATATTATTTATATTTTATAATTGTCTATCTTTAGATGATCTCATTGCTGCCAGGAAGAATAATTAAACTGCTGGAATTCATTGGATTTTCCGGGGACAAGGTGATTTTTCGTTTGAACATTTTCTATCTCATTTAACCGGCTTTTAATTGAATTCAAATTCCTTTAATTTAATCTCACATTATATTTTCAGGCTTACGGCTTGTCAGAGCTGCACAGAGGTTACAACGACCGCAGAGGAATTCGTCAAGTTTTGTGTGCAATGAATCTTCTCTCTTACCACTTGATTGTTTCTTTCGTATTGAGTCACACTGATGGAGATTTAGAATGGTGCGAAAATGCTCTCAGCCAAGAATTGAGCCTTTATCCAAACGGGGTCTGGTTTTTGTTTTTCAAAGCAAGACTCGAATTTGCAAGGGGAAATCTGGAGGATTGTGTAGAATGGTATACAAAATCATGGAAGAGTCAAGAACTGTGGCCCCAATTTCATCATCTCTGCTTCTGGGAGCTAATGTGGGCACATTCTTTGCAACAGCAGTGGGATCAGTCTCTCAAATTTGCTGCCTTCCTGGCGAAGGAATCCAACTGGTCTCGAACTATTTACTTGTATCAACAAGCAGCAATTATGCTAATGACGAAACCCGCCTTGAAAAGTGAAGAACGACTCACCATTGAGACATTATTGATGCAAGCACCTACGTTCAAGCAGCGAATCGCTGGAAAATCATTACCAATGGAGAAGTTTGTTATTAAGAAGGCAGAACGTTATTTTGCACAAAAGAAGAATCTAGTCCTTCCTATGTATGAGCTTATGTTTGTTTGGAACCTGTTCAGAGTAGCAGGGAAACGTCAGGATATTCTAATGAAAATTTACCAAACTGTTGAAGCAGAGGAAAATATCTTGAAAACGGCAACGTATGTTTTTAAGAATATTATCATTTATCTGATCACATACTCCGGCATTTTTTCAGGGCTCGGATCGTCCGAATTTTTCGACTTTTCTCATTTTCATTTTTATCACAATGAAGCTTTTAAACTGAAAACTAGAGAAAAATGTAGTATTTCAATTGAGAACATTAAAAATTGAGTAATAATTTCTTATTAAAGCTTTACACTTAAAAAATTTATAATTAATAATGTTTGGAATTGAACTATTTCTAATTTCGTGAATACGTATGCAAATTTTTTAGTTTTTCAGATCGCAAGCCTTAAAAGATAGAGGTTTCCAAGTCGAAAGCGTTCAAAATCGATTAATTTCATATTCAATTACGGTCTTCACACTTTTTCCCTTAAAAAAAAAAAAATTGCTCTTTTTTCCTTGTTTTAAAGAAACTTCCTCTCTTCCCATTCTTATCGTTTTTTCGCTTAAATGCGAACTGAATTAATTGAACCCAATAAGAAAATCCAACTATTTTGGGTTAAAACTTTCTTCTTTTTGGTTAAAAATCCGACTGTTTGGTTGAAAATTGAATTATTTTGTTAAATAATCTTTTTCGGTCATCTTCTTTAGTTGAAAATTCATTTTTTTTAGTTTAAAATTAACTTTCTTGTTGAAAATTCAACTGTCTTCTAAGAAAAATCGAATTTTTATTTAAAAATTCAACCATTTGGTTAAAAATTCAACCATTTGGTTAAAAATTCGTATATTTTGTTGAAAATTCGTCTCTTTTGATTGAACGTTCAACTATTTGGTTAAAAATTATTTTTTTTTTTGTTGAAAATTCAACTTTTCGGGCTGATAATTCTATTGTTTTCTAAAAAAAATTCGCCTTTATGGTTTGGAAATTCAACTATTTGTTTAAAAATTTTTTTGGTTAAAGTTTAATCTCTTTTATTTGAAATTTCGACCAAATTTGGTTGAAAATTTAATTATTTTGTTCAAAGGTCATCTTTTTGGTGAAAAATTCAACTGTTCTGTTGAAAATTCGTCCTTGGTGGATAGAAAATTCGTCTTTTATGGTGGAAAAGTCACCTTTTTTGGTTCATAGTTCATCTTTTTTGGTTGGAAAATAACTTTTTTGTTCAAAATTCAGTTTTATTACAAATAATCGTCTTTTTGATTGAAATTTTTTTTTCTGTATCTTTATATCTATGTATCTATCTATCTATCTATCTATCTATCTATCTATCTATCTATCTATCTATCTATCTATCTATCTATCTATCTATCTATCTATCTATCTATCTATCTATCTATCTATCTATCTATCTATGTATGTATCTTTTCTGTATCTTTCTTCGTTGAAAATGATATTTTTTGTTGAAAATTCAACTTCTCAGGTTAATAATTCAACTGTCTTTCAAATAATTCGTCTTTTTTCCTTGAAAATTTAACTATTTGGTTGAAGTTTAATCTTTTTTGTTTGAAAATTCGACCATTTGGATAAAAATTCATCTTGGTTGAAAATTTAACTGTTTTTGGTTGAGGTTTAATCTCTTTTATTTGAACATTCAACTTTCTTCTAAAAAAGGTCTCCTTTTTGGCTTGAAAATTCAACTGTTTGTTTGAAAATATAACTGTTTTTGGTTGATAATTTAACTGTATTTAAAAAAAATCGTTTTTTAAGCATGAAAATTTAACTATTTGGTTAAAAATTCATCTTTGTAGGTTGAAAATTCAACTGTCTGCTGAAAAATTCGACCATTTGGTTAAAAATTCAAATGTTTTGTTCAAAATTAATTCTTTTTGTCAAAAATTCAACTTTTCTATTAAACACTCGTCGTTTTGGTTGAAAATTCATCTTTTTTGGTTGAAAATTCATCTTTTTTGGATGAAAAAAAATATATTCGGGTTCAAAATTCAACTGTCTTAAAAGAAATTTGACTTTTTGATTGAAGTCTTTTTTTAATTCAACTATTTGTTTGAAAATGCATCTTTCTTTGTAGAAAATTATATTTTTTGTTCAAAATTAAACTTTCAAGGCGGATGATTCGACTGTATTTAAAATAATTCGTCTTTTTGGCTTGAAAATTAACTATTTGGTCAAGGTTGAATCTTTTTTGTTTGAAAATTCGACCATTTTGTTAAAAGTTCGCCTCTGGATTGAAAATTCGTCTCCTTTGGTTGAAAATCTGAATAATGTTATATTCAAATTATACAGTCTTAAATTTAAAGCCTTCATTCATGAATAATTTGAACTTAAAAATGTTCAAAATTCTTGAAGTTCCAAATTAATGTAAATTATAAACTTCTCTCATTTGAAAATAATCCAAGTTGACAAATTTAACAGTTCAAAAAAAATTATTTTAAATCCAGATTCAGAATCCTTAAAGCTGAATGACTATTGCTAAAAAATTCTTTTAACTTTAAAGTGTATTTTGATTGTGCGAAGAATATTTGAAAATGAATGAGAATTGTGTACTTGGTATTAATAAACAGTTAAAGTTATTATTTCAGTCATTCAGTGGCTGATAATGCTTTTTTCATTATCTTTAAAAATTTGGTGTGACTTTTTGTGGACTTTTTTCGAAATTCGATGCGACTTTCTTTCTAATTTTATGCGAATAATGTGACTTTTTTTAAGCCTTCTAGTCGTTTCGGGCCCTGCTTTTAAAATAAAATTCTGTTTCTGTTTCAGTAAAAGTGAGTACCATGTGGATAATGAATGTCTTGTACTACTATTAAAAGGGGCTTGTCTACGCCAAATGAAACATCCTCTTCAGGCGGAGGATTGCTTGAAAAAAGTATTACAAGCTGAGAAACAGATTAGAGAAGATACCTATATCCTTCCTTATGCGGCAGTTGAACTTGCCTTACTGGCTCGTGATCAAGGAAATATTCAAGGAGCGATAGCATTTTTAGAGGATGCGAGGTAAATGTTTTATTTCAATTTAATAAAAAAAAAAAAAAAAAACAAGATGAGCCTGTGATTTTCAGAACATGGCTCGGCGTTCTTACGAAAAAGTATTATAGGAAAATGAAGTATTGGGATCAAATACAGAGAAAATTATAGGGAATTACCAATGTTATTTCCGCGAGTATATGGAAAAGTATTGCCCAAAAATCATAGGAGCGAAAGATTAACTCAATGTTTTTTTTTACATATATTTTTCCCGATATTAAATTCCAATAATACTTCATTTCTGGTGATACTTTTTCACAAAGAAGTACAGGGTGGCCGTAGGTCATCAGGGAAAATCAGGGATTTTGAAAAGGAAATTGCAAAAGTCAGGAAATTTCTGCATTTTAGGGTATTTTTGAAAATTCCAAAGAGCTTTAGAAAGATTTAAAAGGATTTGAAATGTTTTAGGGTATTTAGAAAGATACGAAAGAATTTTGAATAGATTTCAATAATTTGAAGGTATTCCAAAGGATTTAAAAGATTTTAGGGTATTTTAATATTTTTAAAACTTCCGAGAAATTTTCAAGAGCTTTACAAAATTCAAGGGATTTCAAAAGATTTCAAGAGACCTAGAAAGATTTCAATGGATTTGATTTCAGGAAATAACATCAAATTTCATAGAATTTCGCGGGATTTTTAAATATTTTTATGGATTTCAAAAAGATGATTAACAAGAATTGAGGGATTTTGTAGAATTCTGAATATTTTCAAATATTTCAACATTCCAAAATTTTTAAAGAATTTTAAATATTTTAGAGTGTTTTTAAAAATAACAAGGAATTTACAAGAATTTAAGAAAATTTCAAGGCACTTCAAAAGATTTTAAATTATTTGAAATATTTTATGGATATTTTAAAAGATTTCGAGGAATTTTCAATCGATTTAAGTAATTTAATGTAATTTGAAAGGATTTTAAATATTTTTTAGGGTATTGTAAATTATTCCAAGGCATTTTCAAGAGATCTTAAAAGTTCAAGGGATTTCATAAGATTTTAAGGGATTTCGAAAGATTTCAAAGGATTGAAATATTTTTTGGTATTTTAAAAGATTCCAAGTGATTTTATTAAATTTCCGAGGATTTCAATGATTTTATAATATTTTAATGGATTTCAAATAATTTATTCGGAAGAATTGAGGTATTTTATAGGATTTCAAAGATTTTCATATATTTCAAAGTAATTCCTAAAATTTAAAAGGATTTTAAAGATTTTAGGACATTTTTAAAGATTTCAAGGAATTTTCAATAATTTGAAGGGATTTCAAAGAATTTGATAGATTTTAGGGTGTTTTAAAATATTCAAAGGAATTTTCAAGAGCTATAAAAAATGCAAGGGGTTTCAAAAGATTTTAATGGATTTGAAATATTTTAAGGTATTTAAAAAAATTCCAAGGATTTTTCAAATTAATTTCAGTAATTTGATGTGATTTCAAAGGGTTTGAAATGTTTTAGGGCATTTTAAAATAGTCCAAGGGATTTCATTAGATTTCCGAGGATTTCAATGATTTTATAATGTTTTAATGGATTTTTAAAAACGTATTCACAAGGATTGAGATATTTTGTAGGATTTCAAAGATTTTCATATATTTCAACGTATTTCCAGGAATTTAAAAGGATTTTAAAGATCTTTAAAATGTTTCAAAAGATTTGAAATATTTTAGAATATTTAAAAAGATTCGGATGAATTTTGAGTAGATTTTAATATTTTGAAGGTACTCCAAAGGATTTGAAAGATTTTAGGGTATTTTAATATTTTTAAAACTTCCGAGAAATTTTCAAGGACTTTACAAAATTCAAGGGATTTCAAACGATTTCAAGGGACCTAGAATGATTTCAATGGATTTGATTCCAGGAAATAACCTCAAATTTCATAGAATTTCGCAGGATTTTATAATATTTTAATGGATTTCAAAGAGATTATTAATTTTTAATTATTTCCACGTATTTCCAATTTTTTAAAACAATTTTAAAGATTTTAGGGTGTTTTAAAAAATTGCAAGGAATTTACAAGAGTTTAAGAAAAGTTCAAGGGATTTCAAAAGATTTCAAGGGAGTTCGAAAGATTTTAAAGAATTTGAAATATTTGAGGGTATTTTAAAAGATACCAAGGGATTTTATTAGATTTCAAAGATTTTACAATATTTTAATGGATTTCAAAAACATTATTAATTTTTAATTATTTCAACGTATTTCCAATTTTTTTTTTAATTTTAAAGATTTTAGGGTGTTTTAAATAATTGCAAGGAATTTACAAGAGTTTAAGAAAAGTTCCAGGGATTTCAAAAAATTTCAAGGGATTTCGAAAGATTTTAAAGAATTTGAAATATTTTAGGGTATTTTAAAATATACCAAGGGATTTTATTAGATTTCCGAGGATTTCAATGATTTTGTAATATTTTAATGGATTTCAAAGAATTTATTTACAAGAATTGAACGATTTCGTAGGATTTCAAAGATTTAAAAATATTTCAACGTTATTTCCAAAAATTTAAAAGAATTTTAACGTCAATAATTTGAAGGGATTTCAAAATTTCAAGAGCGTTGAAAAGTTTCAGGGGATTTCAAAGCATTTTAAATATTTTAGGTTTTTTTTTGTAAATTCCAAGGAGTTTTCAAGAGCTTTAAGAATTTTAACAGATTTCAAAAGATTTTTAAGGCTTTGAAATATTTTAGGGTACTGTAAAAGATTCAAGGAATTTTCATTTGTTTTCAGTAATTTAATGTGATTTCAAAAGACGTGAAATATTTTTGGGACTTTGAAAAGATTTCAAGGAATTTTCAATTGATTTCAAGAATTTAAAAGGATGACAAAGGATTTGAAATATTTTAGGGTAAATTAAAGGATTCAAAGGCCTTTTCAAGAGATTACAAAAAATTTGAATGCGTTTTTAAAGAATTTCATAGAATTTCGGAAGATATGCAACGATTCAGAAGGATCTATAAGGTTTTTAAATATATTAAAATATTTCAAGGGATTTTATCAGACTTCCGAAGATTTCAATGATTTTAAGGAATTTTAAAAGCTCTCAAGGTGTTTTAATAAATTTTCCAGTAGGGTTTCAAAGATTTTTAGAAGTTTTCAAATATTTTTTTGCCATTCATTTGAAATTCACCCTTAAGTCTTATTAATTTATCCTTAATTCTTTTTAATCCTATTTAATTCTCTTGAATTTTTTTAATTCACTTGAATTCTTCTAAATTCACTCAATTCTATTTAACTCAATTGATTTTTTTAGTTCTTGTTTAATTCATAATGAAGCCTTTTAAACTTACCTTGAACTCTTAGGCATTTCATCAAATTCTATTGAATTCCTCTGAATTTTTCTAAACTTATTTAGAACTTACTGAATTTAATGAATTTTTTCATATTTTTGAGTTGTTTTCAAGTCACTTGAATTTTTTCAAGTCACTTGATTTTTTATAAATATTATCGAATTATTCTCATTTTTCTTAAATTTCTCTAAATTGACTCAAATTTTATTGAAATCAATGGAATTTTTTAATTGTTTCCAGTTTATTTGAATTTAACTTGAATTGTTTTAAAGCCTTATGAATTTATCGTGAATTCATTAAAATTCGCCTGGAGGTTTAATAAATTTCGCCGAATTCTTTCCAATTCTTTTAAATTCAAAAGAACGTTAGTCACTTTTATTAGTCACTTTTTGGGATAGAAATTAGTCACTTTTGGTCACTTTTACGGTTTAAATAGATTACTTTTTCACGGTTTTCAAGTAAATTAGGCTGTAACAACCCTGAGAATATTAAATTAACAATTTCAAAATTTAAATATAAAATCGTTTTATTACAATTTTAAACGATTCTATTTTCAAAAAGTTAGAAGATTACAATTTTGGTCTTTAAGTAATAATGGACAGGGAGAATGAAAAATTAGTCAGGAAATCTTTTGAAAATTAAGTTTTGTGGCCACCCTGAAATTTTTTTGCAATTCATTTCAAATTCACCCTGAATTCTTATTAATTTATCCTTAATTCTTTTCAATCCTTTTGGATTTTTTTGGATTTTTTTAATTTACTTGAATTCTTCTAAATTCACTTAATTCTATTCAATTCAATTGATTTTTTTTAGTTCTTGTTTAATTCAACCTGAAGCCTTTTAAACTTTCCTTGAACTCTTAGGCATTTCATCATATTCTATTGAATTCCTCTGAATTTTTTTTAATTCATTTAGAACTTATTGATTTTTTTCATATTTTTAAATTGTTTCCAAGTCAGTTGAATTTTTTTTTATTTCACCTTGAATTTTTATAAATATTATCGAATTATGCTCATTTTTCTTAAATTTCTCTAAATTGACTCAAATTTTGTTGAAATCAATGGAATTTTTTAATGGTTTGCAGTTTATTTGAATTTAACTTGAATTGTTTTGAAGCCTTATGAATTTATCGTGAATTCGTTAAAATTCACCTGGAAGTTTCATAAATTTCGGCGAATTCTTTCGAATTCTTTTAAATTCAAAAGAACTTTCGTCACTTTTATTAGTCACTTTTTGGGTTACAAATTAGTCACTTTTGGTCACTTTTACGGTTTAAATAGATAACTTTTTCACGTTTTCCAAGTAAATTAGGCTGTAACAACCCTGAGAATAGTAAATTAACAATTTCAAAATTTAAATAAAAAATTGTTTTATTTTATTTATAAAAGATTCTATATTTAAAATGTTACAAGATTACAATTTTGTTCGTTAAATGATAATGGTTAGGGAAATGAAAAATTAGTCAGAGAAAAGTCAAATTTTGAAAATTTTGAAAATGAAGTTTTGCGGCCACCCTGAAATTAGCAATGTATGTTTGTCAAATAAAACTTAATAAAACTCAGTTACTTGTTTAAAAATATGTCTTTTATGAATCAATTTTTACAGGAAAAATTATACTGGTTACTCGCTGGAGTCAAGATTGCATTTTAGGATACATGCAGAATTAATGGATCTTACAGGGGGGAAGCAGTCGGGAGCAAAACTACAAAATACCAATGATAACGAAATAAAAAACGGAAATGGAGGGCAGTGTGATCAAGAAATCACAGCCAATGTTTCGAATTTCAGGGATTCGAGTTCTACCACGTCTATTAAAAAAAGCGTCTCAAACAATGCATAGCTCATCAGTCTATCCAAATACTGAAGAAACAAATACCGAAAATAATGTACGGGATGATTCTTAAACACTTTCGGAACTATAGAGAGGAGAGCTCCTCCTCTTCCATAGAGCTCTTTAAAAAAATCGAAAAATCCTTTTTTGATTCCCATTGTCTAATTTTACCACCTCTTCTTGTTTCAGTATTAAAAAGTTTAAGAATCCCTCTATATTTGAAATATATATAAAGCAAAAGGTGCACTAATATCTATAGATATGTGACATGTATAATTAGTATATTGCTTTCCAAGTGTATGTAATTTTTGTAGATATACAAGAGGAGGGTTTAAAGTAATTTGTATATATGTATTCATTAGGGTATTTCTATATCGTAATTTATGCATTTATTTATGAGTAATTGTGCTATATCGATTGGGTATAGGGCTGCAGGCGTGTATGTGCTGGGAAAATATGTTTAATACACTGCAGCTGGAAAATAGTTTACTTTACTAGTTTTTAATAATTAGGCACATAAAGTAAGGTGATGAGATACGAGCATTTGATATTTATATAAAAAAAATGTTATATATTGTACATATATAAGAACACATCACGCATATTTTATAATATATTGTTATATAATTTTGTAACGTTCAGGGAGCGAGGTCGGTCATAGATAATTAAGTATATTCTCCGTATTGAAAAAGAATATGCTAAGGCCCATTCGCTCCGTGCGTGACGCACACAATTAAAGAAATCGAGAATTAATTAATGTTGATTAAGAATTTAAAAATTGTGACTTGCTAATGAAAATTACTCTTGTTAAATATTAGCGACACCTAATCTATCTAAAAATGCCGGAGCACAGGTAGAGTAGGGTGGGGGACTTTTTAGTTCAAGCGCTAAAGAAAACAGGGAATCTGTTATAATTTGAGAGCTAGAAAATTGAGGGCCCGGATCAAAGAACCGGTTATAACTTTCTGGCACTTAGAGAGTGCGCCACTCTGTAGGCGCCAGAAAGTTATAACGGTTCTTTGATTCGGGTCCTCAATTGATAAAAATAAATCTGGAAAAGGCATTAATATATGTAAATTTAAAAATAAATTATTTGAAATCATGGACAAAACTATGGAATTTATTTGTTTCCTACATGTTACTTTTTTTTCGTTACATAATAGCCAACTTAGATAACATTTATTACGTTTTTTCGGTTAAATGCGAACTGAATTAATAGAAACCAATAAGAAAATCCAACTATTTTTGGTTGAAAAAACCATGATACTTTTGGTTCGGAATATATCTCGTTTTGTTAAAAATTCTATTATTTGGTTGAACTACTTTGTTAAAAACTTGACCTCTTGTTTAAAATTATTTCTTTTTAAGATTCATCATTTTAGTTGAAAATTCATTTCTTCGGTTTAAAATTTTATTATTTTGTAAAGAAGCTTTTTAATTGGCATTAGGGTCGATAATATTTATTTTTGTTCTGCAATCAATTTTTTAGAAATATATATTTTTTTCTTTTTAAATTAAAATGAAATTTAGATTAAATAGGAGAAATTTGTATTATTTGGTTCGAAAATGAATTAATTTTCAATCCCTATCCATGGTTGAAATGCATTATATTATTAACTGCAAAAGTTACAAACATAGCATTTTTTTGAAAAAAAATACATATTATAATTAATTTAGGAAATTTAAACTCTTAAATGTATCAATTATAAAATGTATTTTCTAAGGCAGGACTATCACATAGCCTTACTGACGAGTCCGGTGAGTCAGTCCAGGACGAAACATAAAAAATCTAAATTTTATTTTAATCTAAAAAGAAAAAGTATATATTTCTTAAAATTTGATTGCAGAACAAAAATAAATATTATCGACCCTAATTCCAATTAAAAAATCTTCTTTACAGTCTTGATACTTGGGTCAATTAATAACGATATCTTTCGAAAAAACAACAAAGATGTCATCTAACTTCAATTATTTTGCTGTAAATTCGTCTTTTTGTTTGTTTGAGAATTAATTTTTTTAACTCAAAATTTAACTATTACATTTTTGGTTGAAAATTTATATTATAAATTGAAAATTGATCTTCTCTAATTGATAATTCAACTATTTGGTTGGAAATTCATGCACAATGTTGAAAATTCGTCTTTTTAGTTGAAAATTAATCTTTTCTTGGTTGAGTATTCAACTATTTTTTGAAAATAAGTCTTTTTTGGTCGAATAATTGTTATATATATATATATATATATATATATATATATA
>CAKNYM010052653.1:122183-145839 GCA_932195095.1 Andricus curvator
AATTCAACAATTTGGTAGAAAAGTAAACTATTTTTATGAAAATTTAATTCATTTGTAGAAAACTGATTTTTTCTTGAAATTCATATTTTCAGTTTGAAAATTCAACTGTTTTGAAAACTGGTTGAAAATTTAACTATGTAAGTGAGTATACCATTAAGCCATTTCCCTTTCAGGGTAGGCATGACACTACCCGATTCGGGTAGTGTTTCTAGGTGGATAGTTTCTTGTAGTAAATAACTACTACAAGTGTGGGCTCACCACACCCACGGTGGGCCAACAGCACGCAGTATTCTCGAATGGTCACCCATCCAAGTACTAACCGCGCCCAACGCTGCTTAACTTCAGTGATCTGACGAGAACTGGTTTTTTCAGCGTGAAAATTCAACTACTTAGTTGAACTACTTCATTAAAAAATTTATTTAAGATTCACCTCTGGTTACAAATTTAACTTTTATGTTGAAAATTCGTTTTTTTTTGTGTTAAAAAATAATGTTTTTACCTGTAAATTTAACTTCCATTTTTGGTTTAAAATTTATCCTTTATAATTAGAAAATTCAACTATTTGGCTGTCAGTTTATCTATATGGTTGAGGAGTCAACTATTTAGTAAATTTTTTTTTGTCGTTCAATTCAACTGGTTAAAAATTCATCTTTTGGTAGAAAATTCATATCTTATTGTAGAAAAATTATCTGTCTTGGTTGAAAATGAACTTTTTCGTTGAAAATTGAACTTTTCAAATTGAAAAATTCAACTGTCTTGAAAAAAATCGTCTTTTTGGATTGAAAATTCAACTGTTTTTGGTTGAATTGTAATCTTTTTTGTCAAAATTTTTTTAAAAAATTTTTGTTAAAAATTCTTCCTTTTGGATTTTCTTTTATGGTAGAAAAATCATCTTTCTTGGATGAAAATTAACTTTTTTGTTGAAAATTCAACTATATTTGTTTATAAGTTTAACGGTTTTGTTGAAAATTGTTTCTTTTTTGTTGAAAATTCTTTCTTTTTTGTTTGAAAGTTGAACTATTTAGTTGTTAATGCAACTGTTTGGGTAAAAATTAATTTTATTGTTGAAAATTGGCCTTTTTGTGTTGAAAATTCATCTTATTTGGTAAAAAATCTCTCTTTGTTGAAAATTCAAGAATTTTGTTGAAAATTCAACAGATTTTGACTTTAATGTAAGGAATTTAAAGTGTTTTATGTTAAATTCAATATATTATTTACATTAATTTTACTTAAAAGAATTTTTTCGTTAAAAATCACCCGATTGCTCCTGTCTTGAGGTAATTTTGGGCTAAGTTAATTTTCTGGGGGGGGGGGGGGCGAAAATAGCCAGAAATTGGTATTGTAGTTTATGGACGACCCCATATACGTCGAAACGATTTTAAACATTTAAAAATTTAAATTTTCGCGCTTTTTTTCTCGCGCGCACACGTGCTATGTGGTCACGTGGTTTCTTCTGAGCCAATGAACAATCTCAAGGTTTTTTCCTAGGAACTGTTCTGTGTTGTCTATTTGAATCATTTTTTGCTCAAGTTTTTCCGAAATTTAGTCATGTTTTTATATTAAAGAGCAATTTTAGGTGCTTGCGAGTTTGAAAAAGTGATTTTTTAATACGGATGGGTAATGTCGGCTGCGTCATTGCTTATTATAGCTTGCAAAAGGTAACATTGCGACATAACCTGTAAAACGAACCACATTTTTGACGCAATTCAACGTTTGATAAACGTCATATGTTTTTTTTTAAATATTAACAAAGTGCGCATATTTTATTTATTTTCATACATTTTGCATTTACAATTTTATTTTTTTTAAAATATATGTGAGATTTTGTACGCACTAATGTATTTTTTGCATATACAATTTAATTCGCAATACACATTTTTTTACTGCGATAAGAATTAATTGATCAAATTTAACTTCGCTACTTTGTTTTTAATGTAATTTTTAATTTAAGTAAGACATATATTAGTAAACTAGTTCAAAAGTTCTACATAATTTAATTGGGAATTTTAATCTGTATAAGTGTTCACAAAATTATAATCAACAAGTTTGCTACAAGACCTGAAAAAGTCATGAAATTTAGAAAAAGTTTTAGAAAACCTGAAAGTCGTCGAATTTTGAAAAATGACTGGAATTTTCTGAGTTGGACCTATTTCAAATTTGTAATAACTATTTTACGGTGAATTTTAAACTTGCGAATTGATGCGGCTTTATTTTTTTACTAATAATAATATCATTATAATTTCAGAGTTTAAAAAAAAATGTTCTAATATTAATGAGAATTGTTTAGAATTCAATAATAGTTGGAAAGTCTTGGAAGACTTGGAAAAGTTATGAAATTTCGAAAAAGTTCTTGGAATGTCATGGAATTTTTTAAAAAGAACTGTAATTTTCTTATTGAGACCTATTTCATAATCTTAATAATTACTTGACGGCGAATTTTAAATTTGCAAGTTGATACGGATTGGTTTTTTACTAATAAAAATATATTTATAATTCCAGAGCTTTTAATTTTTTTTATAATTATGTGAATTATTTAGAAGTTTATAATTTTCGCACAGACTTGGTAAATTTGGAAAAGTTATGAAATTTTTTAAATGTTCTTGGAAAGCCATGGAATTTTGAAAAATTCACTGTAATTTTCTTATTTGGACCTATTTCTAAATCTTAGTAATTAATTTACGGCGAATTTTAAATGTACGAGTTGATACAGATTGTTTACTAATAAAAATAATATATTTATAATTCCAGAGTTTTCAAACAAATTTTATAATAATTATTATGTGAATTGTTTAGATTTCAATAATTAATGAAAAGTCCATTATATGTTGAAATTGAATATAATTGACTGGATTTAAGCTAGTAAATTAGTTTAAAAGTTGGACGTATTTTAATTGGGAATTTTAATCCGTATAAGAGCTCAGAAAAATAATAATTAACAAGGTTAGTGCAACACCTGGAAAAGCTATGGAATTTTGAAATTTTTTTGGAAAACCTGGAAGTCATCGAATTTTTAAAAATGACTTCATACGGATTTATTTTTTACTAATAACAATAATGTAATTATAATTCCAGAGTAAAAAAAATCTAATAATATTAATGAGAATTGTTTAGAATTCAATAATAGTTGAAAAGTCATGGAATTTTGAAAAAAATCACTGTAATTTTCTTATTTGGACCTATTTCTAAATCTTAATAATTAATTTACGGCGAATTTTAAATTTGCTTGTTGATACGATTTGATTTTTTACTAATAAAAGTAATATATTTATAATTCCAGAGTTTTTAAAACTTTTTATAATTATTATGTGAATTGTTTAGAATTTAATAATTATTGAAAAGTCCATTACATTTGTATAGATTAATATTTTGACAAAACATTGTTGGTAAATTAGTGTGCGATCAGTAGAGTATGTTGAATTTCAATATAAACTACTGGATTTAGGATAGTAAATTAGTTTAAATGTTGCACGTAATTTAATTGGGAATTTTAATCTATATAAGAGCTCAGAAAAATAATAATTAAGAAGGTTAGTGCAACACCTAGAAAAGCTATGGAATTTTGAAATTTTTTTGGAAAAGCTGAAAGTTATCGAATTTTTAAAAATGACTAATTCTCATATTCGGATCTATTTCATAATCCTAATAATTACTTTACGGCGAATTTTGAATTTGGATATTGATACGCATTGCACTAGAATTACTTAGAATTCATTAATTAATGAAAAGTCTTTTACATTTGCATTGATTAATAATTGTAAAAAAAGTTATGGTAAATTAGTCTGCTATCAATAAAATATGTTGACATTTAAATAATTTACTGGATTTAAGGTTGCTGCAAGACCTGGAAAAGTAATGGAGTTTTGAATAAGTTTTGGAAAACCAGAAAAATTCATGGAATTTGGAAAAAATGACTGCAATTTTCTTATTCGGACCTATTTCCAATATCAATAATTACTTTATGGCCAAATTTAAATTCGCAAATTGATACGGATTGATTTTTTTTACTAATACAAACAATATGATTATAATTCCAGAGTTTATCATAAAAAAAATAATATTAATTCAAATACTTTAGAATTCAATATTCATTGAAAAGTCGCACATTTGCATTGATTAATAATTGTACACAAAATTTTTGGTAAATTATTTTGTGATCAGTAGAATATGTTGAAATTGAATAGAATTGACTGGATTTAAGCTCGTAAATTAGTTCAAAAGTTGTGCGTATTTAAATTGTGAATTTTAATATGTATATTGTTCGGAAAATAATGAATTAATTTTGAATTCGTGAATTGATACGGATTGATTTTTTATTAATACAAATAATATGATTTTAATTTCAGAGTTAAATTTTGTTAAATAATAATGTTAATTGTTTAGAATTCAATAATTATTGACAAATCCTTTACATTTGCATTGATTAATAATTGTAAAAAAATGGTTGGTAAATAGTTCAGAAGTTGTATGTATTTTAAATGGGAATTCTTATCTGTATAAGTGCTCAGAAAATTATAATTATCAAGGTTGCTGCAAGACCTGGGAAAGTCAAGTAAAAAAAGTTCTAAAAGACCTGTAAGTCATAGAATTTGTACAAAATGATTGGAATTTTGGTAGTTGGACCTATTTAAAAATCTTGATAATTCTCTACGGCGAATTTTAAATTTGCGGATTGATCCGAATTGATTTTTTTATTACTAAAAATAATATGATCCTAATTCCAGAGTTTTAAGGAAAATTTGTAATAGATTGAATTGGATTAAAAGAAAGTAGATCTGGAATTTTTTAAAAGTAGATCTGGAAAACCCGGAAAAGTCATGGAATTTTGAAACCGGTCGTATGTAGCAACCCAGAAAAAAATTTGATTAAAAGATAAATAAAAATAACAATAAGAAACAAAATAATAATTTTCTAAGAAAATATTATCTTAAAATAGTTTCCAAAATATTAGTAATTAATTAGGTACAGAATTTGAAGAATTTGTTTTTATTATTTTCTTTCTCAATTATTTAGATTTCAGAGATCAAAGAGGATAGAAGGTCTGAGGAACCTGAGAAAAATTAGCACACATGCCAATATGTGTAAAGAACAAATAACAGTACTGGACGATCGATGTCGATTATCTGATATTGACACTGCAGATTTCGAGATTAGCAGTCTTTCATGGCTTCATAAAGTCGCTCCAGGTTTTCCTGTGAATGGATCGAAGGTATATTTAATACAGGGATCACAGTCAGTCCCCCTATTTTCTAAGAATCCCCTATAATCCCCATAGTTCAGAATTTTCATTCCCAATTTCAAAGATTAAATTTCAAAGATCAAACATTTTAAAACAAAAACCATTAGATTGTAAATGTTCATAGTTTTTTTTTTTACAATTTTAGGTTACTTTATAGTTTTGAACAAGATTTGAAATTTTTTAATAGTTTCAGGTTATATTAACCTTTTTGTCACAGAAAATAGATTATTTCAAACAAAAATGATTAGATTTCGAAAAAGATTTACAATTCTGAACAATTTTCTGTTATGTTTTTCGTTGGGAATTATTGGGTTTTATGATAAAAAATTATTAGATTTCAAAGCATGTTTATAATTTTAACAACTTTAAGTTATGTTGGTCTGTTTTGAACAGTTTTAGGTTACGTTTGTTGTTTTGCATCGAAAATTGATATTTTCAAACAAAAATCATTATAATTTGAACAAGATTTAGAATCTTTTAACAATTTTGGAATATGTCAGTGTTTTTTTGTCGGAAATTGGTGTATTTTTAATTTAAAAAATTGACCTTTAAAATTAAAGGTCAAATCATCGACAACTGTAATTTAGTGATTGTGAATTCTCTTTTGTTAAAGCTCCTTCGGCTTTAACGAACACATTCTCATCACGTTCTCGTGCTTCTCAATCTATTTTGTCAAAAATCTTAACTTTTCTACATTATATTCAACACTTATATCAAAAATGTATATTATATTTATTTCTGTGCCTCAAGCTGGTACTGCTTATTCAGATATTTCAAAATAGTGTTCAAATTTTATTGTTCATGATTAATTCAATATTTTATTTTTATTTTGCACAAATTTTTATTCTCAGCTACCCTGAAAAATCTATCATTCCCATAAATTTATATTATCACAATTCATAATATGTATTGGTATTGAAACATACGTATTTTAATTGTCTTGTTTTTATAATTAAAAAAAGTGCGCATCCTATAAAAAAATGTTATTACACATTTTATTGCAACTTGTGTCGTTTCTCCATAAGTTTAATTTGTTTATTTTCAAAGTTGTTTTTTACAATTTAAACTGAAAATACACATCCTAGCGTAAAGTTGTTTTAAGCAAATTTGTAGATATGATTTAGGCCAAAAATTTTGTTAAATAAAAAATTATTGTAGCTTGTGTCGTTTTTCCAAAAAGTTAATTAAAGTTAATTTTTTATTTTTATTGTATTTTTATAACAAGAGTTTATAACAAATTTGTAGATACTTTTTGGTTGAACAACTTTGTCTCCTCATTTTTTTCTCGTGTCGTTTTTTCAAAAAATTATCCAAAAAATTAATTTTTTTATTTTTATTCTTATTTTTGACGATTGAAAGAAAATCTACTCGTCCTTTCTGAAAATTATAAATAACGAATATGTAGATCCTCTTTGAGTGTACAACTTTTTTTAAATTATTTTTTTTCGTACCTTGCGTCGTTTTTCAAAAAAAGTTAAGTTTTTTATTTTTAATGTTATTTTTACGATTAAAACAAAAACTACGTGTCCTATCAAAAAATGAATCACGAAAAATGTGTAGCTCTTTTTTGAATGAGCATCTTCTGTCTATTCATTTTTTCATAGCTTGTGTCGTTTGTCCAAAAATTTAATTTTTTTCAATTTTATCTTTCACGATTAAAACAAAAATTACCACTCCTATAAAAAAATGATTAGTAACAAATTTGTAGCTCTTTTTAGGGTTAACAACTTTTGTCAAATTTTTTTTCGTAGCTTGTGTCGTTTGTTCAAAAATTTAATTTTTTTATTTTTCATGTTGTTTTTCACGAATAAAACAAAAACTACGCGTCCAATCAAACAGTGATTAATAACAAATTTGTAGAATTTTTTTTGGTGCACATTTTTTTTTTTACCTTTTTTGTGCGATCAAAATTTGAATTTTCGATTTTTCGAAAAAATTTATAAAGTTGTTATGATAATCTTGTAGGGCTTTCAAAAATCAATGCTGTTCTTTTTTTGACTTCTTTTCATATCATGCGTTGTTTGGCTTAAAATATTCATTTTGTTTTTTTATTTTTTTTATTTTGAAAATGCTATAACTACAAATAGCCGTACATAGAATTTTTAAATCATGAAAAATAGTGGTCTCAAAAATTTTGAAAATGCTCTAATTTTTGGAATTTTCATCAAAAATGGCTGGCCAACGACCATGACCTTCAGCGAAAACCTGTTTTTCGGGTTCAGAAGGTCTCAAAACGTGGACATTTCACAAAAACGAGGGGGGGTCAAATTTTACACAAATTTAATACCTTTTCTGTTGAGAATGTAAAAAAATGATATTTTAAACATTTGAAAGAAGATTCACAGTTTTTCAACAATTTTAGATGATGTTGTTATTTAAACCAGCAATTGGTATATTTTTAGTAAAAGTCATTAGATTTCAAAGACGATTTACAATTTTGGAACAATTCAAGATTATGTTAATGTTTTTCACCGGAAATCGGTTATTTTAAACAAAATTAATTAAATTTCGAAGAAGATTTACAATTTGAAATCATTTTTTGTTATGTTAGTGTTTTCTGTTGAAAATGGGTATTTATATTAATAATAAAATCATAAGATTTTTCAGGTTATTTCACATTATCATTCATTCATTAAATTCGGAATTTTTATACAAGTTTTGGGTTCTTTGACGTTTTATACTTTAAACCGGTACTTTAAATAAAAAATAATTGGATTTCGAATAAGATACAAAAATTTGGAACAGTTTTAGATTCTGCTCGCGTTTTTAAAACAGATTTACAATCTTGAACAATTTTCTGTTATGTCTTAGTATTTTTCGTCTAAAATTGCTATTGTTAATAAAAAATCATTAGATTCTAAAGAATATTTACAATATTTGAATAGTGATAATAATAGGTTATCTCAACGTTTTTAATTTCAGGTTGGTTATTTTAAACAAAAAAAAATCAATTTCAAAGAATATTTACGTTTTGGGACAATTTTTTGTTATGTTATGTTAGTATTTTTCGTTGAAAATGGGTATTTTTATTAATAATAAAATCAGAAGATTTTTCAAATTATTATTCTTCAGATTATCATTCAGTCATTAAATTCGAAAATTTTATGCAAGTTTTGGGTTTTTTGACGTTTTATACTTTAAACCGGTACTTTAAATAAAAAATAATTGGATTTCGAATAAGATACAAAAATTTGGAACAGTTTTAGGTTATGCTCGCGTTTTTAAAACAGATTTACAATCTTAAACAATTTTTTGTTATTTTTTAGTATTTTTCGTCTAAAATTGCTATTGTTAATAAAAAATCATTAGATTCTAAAGAATATTTACAATATTTGAATAATGATAATAATAATTGGTTATCTCAACGTTTTTAATTTCAGGTTGGTTATTTTAGAGAAAAAAAATTCAATTTCAAAGAATATTTACGTTTTGGGACAATTTTTTGTTATATTGTGTTATTGTTTTCATTGAAAATTGGTATTTTTAATTTTAAGAAACATGACATTTTTCGGATTATCATTCAATTATTATAGTCGGAATTTTTGTACTATCTTTTGTGCTGCTAGCGTTTTGTATTGGAAATCGGTACTTTCAATAAAAAAATTGTTAGATTTCAAAGATTTAAAGAAATTGTCGAACAATTTTGGGATATGCTCACGTTTTTAAAAGAGGATTTACAATCTGAAACAATTTATTGTTCTCTTATGTTAGTGTTTTTGATCTAAAATTGCTATTGTCCAATAAAAAATCATTAGATTTGAATGAAAATTTACAATATTTGAACAATAATAGGGTATGTTAGTGTTTTCCGTCGAAAATTTGTATTTTTAAACAAAAATGTAACTTTTCTTTTGTATTATTTTAGGTAATAGGTACTATGAAATACAAAAATTGTATATTAATATTAATTTTATATTTTAATTTAAGAATAAATAACCTGTTTAATGAAATTTGCGGTTTCTTATAAAAGTGTTCCATTTAATAATGTTTCTTCATTACGCCGGTATTTTTAAAAGAAAAAAAACGTCCCATTTTTTGAAGAAAAATTCCCCTATTTTTCTTAAAATTGAACTGATGGACCACTGTGATCTCTGTTAATACAATCGTGAAAGTATTATTTCCCTGTTGCTGGAATCTAGACCATACTCAGTAATCGAATTCTTACAGATCACAATTATTGACGAGCCGGCGGTATTTTATTCCACTCTTTTAGAAAACTGCAAAATAGCAAAGAAACGAATCGTATTATCTTCTCTATATATAGGCACTGGAAAATTAGAAACTAAATTGGTAAGTTTCTTAGTTTCTTAATTCCCTAATCGATTAAAAATATTCAGACTCCACAGCCCAAAATTAATGTATAATAGTTGAATTTTCAATAAAAAAAGATTAATTTTCTACCAAAAGAGATAAATTTTCAACGAAAGAGTTGAGTTTTCAAGCTAAAAAGTCGAATGTTTTAGATAACAGTTGAGTTTTAAACCCAAAAAGACGAATTTTCAACAAAAAAGTTCATCTTTAACGAAGAAAGATGATTTTTCAGATAAATATTTGAATTGTAAAAAAAATGATTGTTGACCAAAAATTTGCTTTTACAACCAAATAGTTGTCCTTTCAAGCAAAATAGACGAATTTAATAAAAAAGTTCATTTTAAACCTAAAAAGATGTATTTTCAACCAAATTGTTGAATTCTCAACAAAAGAATTAAATTTGGAACAAAATAATTCAATTTGTAGCCAAATAGTTGAATTTTTAACCAAATAGTTGAATTGTCAACTAAAAGAGATTAATTCTAAATTAAAAAATAGATAAAAGTTCATTTTTTACCAAAGAAGATTACTTTTCTACAAAAAAAAATTTAACCCAGAAGGGAGAATTTTCTATCCAAAAGACGAATGTTCAAAAAATAGTTGAATTTTCGACCCAAAAAGATGACTTTGTAACCAAATATTTGAAATTTTTAACAGAAAAATTAAAATGTTCAACAAAATAGTTGAATTCTTAATCAAATAGTTTAATTTTTAACATACGAAGGTGACTTTTCAACCAAACAGTCGAATTTTAAACAAAAAAGATTGAACTTCAACAAAAAATCAAATAGTGGAATTTTCAAGCCAAAAATACCAATTTTGTAGAAGACAGTTGAATTTTTAATCAAAAAATTTATTTTCAACCAAGAAAGGTTAAACTTCAACAAGAAGCAGTTGCATTTTCAACCAAATGTTTGAATTTTCAAATCTAAAAGACGATTTTTTTAAAAGACTTGAATTTTCAACCAAAAAAGATTAATTTTCTATCAAAAGAGATCATTTTCAACGAACGAGTTGAGTTTTCAAGCTAAAAAGTCGAATGTTTTACATAAGAGTTGAGTTTTGAAACCAAAAAGATGCATTTTCATAAAAAAAAGTTCATTTTTAGCCAAGAAAATTGATTTTTAGCCAAATACTTGAATTATTAAAAAAATAATAATAATTTCAGACCAAACCTATGCATTTACAACCAAATAGTTGTACTTTCAATCAAAAGAGACAGTTGAATGTTCAAGTCAAAAAGAATGATTTTTTAGAAGACAGTTGAATTTTTAATCTAAAAGGACGAATTTCATATTTAAAAAAATACGAATTTTCATCAAACAGTTGAGTTTTCGACCAAAAAGATGACTTTTTAACAAAATTGTTGAATTCTCAATAACATAATTACATTTTTAACAAAGTGGTGGAATTTTTAAGCATTTATTTGTATTTTTAACCATATAGTCGAATTTTCAACCTGCAAAGATTTATCTTTAAACAAAAATGGAATAGTTAAATTTTCATTTATAAAAATGAACTTTTAACAAACAAAAAAATGAAGTTTCAACCAAATATTTACATCCACCACCAATAAAATGAATTTTTAACAAAGTAGTGCGACTTTCAGCAAGTAGTGAATTGTAATAAAAAAAGATGAATTCTTAAGGAAAAATTTCATAATTGAATTTTTTACCAAAAATGATCAATTTTCAGACCAAAAAGTATGACTTTTTATCAAGATAGTTCATTTTCAACCAAAAAAGATGTTTTTTTAGTAAATAGTTGAATTATAAAAAAAATAATTTTAGACCAAACATTTGCATTTGAAACCAAATAGTTTATCTTTTAAGCAAAAGAGACGAATTTTCAACAAAAGAGTTAATTTTCAACCTACAAAGACGCATTTTTAACCAAATGGTCGAATTTTGAAACAAAAAGGATTAAACTTTAACGAAAAACAGTTGAATTTTCAATCCAATAGGACGAATTTTCTATCCAGAAATACGAATTTTGAACAAAATATTAGAATTTTCGACCAAAAATGATGACTTTTTAACAAAATGGTTGAATTGTTAATAAAATAATGAAATTTTAATCAAATGAATTAAATTTTTAACAAAATAGTTGAGTTTTCAACCTATAAAAATGTATTTTGAACCAAATAATTGAATTTTCAAAGAAAAAAATTTAACTTCAACCAAAAATAGTTGCATTTGCAACCAAAAAGTTGAATTTTCAAGCCAAAAAGACGAATTTTTCAGAAGACAGTTGAATTTTTAACCTAAAAGGAAGAATTTTCTATCCAAAAAGTAATGTTTTCAACAAAACAGTAAAATTTTCGACCAAAAAAGATGACTATAACAAAATAGTAGAATTCTCTACAAAATAATTAAATTTTCAACCAAGTAGTTGAATTGTTAATCAAACAGTTGAATTTTCAACATACAAAGATGTATTTTCAACCAAAAATGGAATAGTTAAATTTTCAGTTATAACATTTAATTTTCAACAACAAAAAAATAAGTTTCAACAAAATAGTTACATCTTCGACCACTAAAATGAATTTTTAACAAGGCAGAGCAACTTTCAACCACAAAAGATAAATTCTCCATGAAAAACTTAATAGTTGAATTTTCAACCTAATAGATTTCTTAACCACAGGAGATGAATTCTGTACCAAAAATATAATAGTAGGTTCCAATTAAAAATAATTAACTTTCAACTGAAAATAGTTGAATTTTGGTATTGGGTTCTATTAATTCAGTTCGCATTTAAGAGAAAAAAATTATTAAAAAAGGGGAAAAGAGGGGAATAGGGAAAATTGTGTGAAATCTGAATATTCTATTGATCATTTGGCATCAGTTAACACTATTCATCTTATTTAACAATATCGACTTTTATTAACACAGGTAGAGACTATAGAACAAACGTTGAATAATCGAAATGGTAATTTAAAAGTAAATATTTTACTCGACTATATGCGTGGCTCCAGAGGCAAACAAAATTCTCGCCAAATTTTACAACCTTTTCTGAATGGAAAGTGGAAAAACGCTTGGAATGTTTTTCTCTATCACACGCCAAAACTTCGAGGATTTTTGAAATCAGTGACGCCAGATCGATTTAATGAAATGATTGGTTTACAGCACATGAAACTTTATTTATTCGATAATACTCTTATAATCAGTGGGTTAGTATTCTGAGTTTCAAAATATATTAATTTTCTTTAAAGACTGAAAATGGAAAAGATTGAGATAATTGAAGCTCTATTGATATTTTTAATTTGTCTACAGTGCCAACCTTAGCAATGATTACTTCACAAATAGGCAAGATAGATACTTCGTGATTGAAGATTGCGAAGATCTTTGTAATTTTTATACGGATCTCGTGGAAAAAGTTGGAGAATTTAGTTTTCGTCTCATGCCAGATGGAAGTACTGTTCCAAATTCAACAGACTGTGATCCTCTTGAAACACCGAGGAAAGAGTTTACTGCCTCAGCTTCAGGGAGGATACGAACATTATTTCAAAAAGAAATGGAAAAGCGTTCAGAAGCAAACAGACTCGGTAAGAAACATTAACAGGGTGTCCAGAGACCTTGAAAACCTGGAATTCTCCTTGAATTTTTCACGAAAACATTGAATTTGCATTTTTTTGCTTTTAAAACAGTTATTTTATTGAAATGCGAAGAGTAATTTAAATATTTTAACGTATTATGAAAGAAACATCTTGTTTAGAAGACATCTTGCTACTGAAAAGTTTTTTATTTATCGAGATATATTTTACCTTTTGTTCATATAGAATGTTAAAATATACATTTTTTTGTGATATTCAACTTACAAATTATAAAAATTATTACTTTAAAACTTCGTTGTTAATTCAATTTCAAAATTAGAATGAGTTATGGCCATATAGCGGATTTTTTGAGGGGTTGACCACTCGGTTTTTCAGTGTACACTAGATTTCAAAAGGTTACAAAATAGTTTTAGGCATTTCAAAAAATTTCAAAATATTAAAAAAGGCGTGTACACTAGAAAATATTTCGAAGATTACAAAAGATTTCAAAGATTTTAAACGATTTTTACATTTTTTATAAGATTTCAAAAGATTTTACACAGTCTTTTAAAAATATTCCAGTGATTTCAAACGAATACAAAAGATTTCAGAAAGATTCCACAAATATTTCAAAGAATTCATAGGGATTTCAAAAGATTTCAAGAATTTTCAAGATTTCAAAAAATACACCAGATTTTAAAGATTTAAAAACACTTCAAAGAATAAAGAAAAATTTCATAAAGATTTCAAAGATGCCATAAAGATTTCAAGAGATTTCAAAAAAGATTTCGAATGTTTCAATGATTTCAAACGAATACAAAAGATTTCACAAATATTTCAAAGAATTAATAGGGATTTCACAAGATTTAGAGAATTTTAAAGATTTCACAAATATTTCAAAGATTTCGTAAGGATTTCAACAGATTTCAAGAATTTCAAGGATTTCAACAAGGGTACACCAGATTTCAAAGATTTCAAATATTCTAGTGATTTGAAAAGAATGAAAAAGATTTCACAAATATTTTTAAAAATTCATAAGGATTTCAAAAGATTTCAAGAATTTTAAAGATTTCAAAAACGGTACAGCACACCAGATTTTAAAGATTTAAAAATACTTCAAAGATTAAAGACAGATTTCGCAAAGATTTCATAAAGCTTTCAAATTTGTTTAGAAGATTTCAAAAATATTTCGAAGAATTTATAAGGGTTTCAAAAAATTGCAAGAATTTCAAAGATTTCAACTAAGGTACAGTACACCAGATTTCAAAGATTTCAAAACATTTCAAAGGTTTTAAACGATTTTAAATTTTTTGAAGATTTTAAAAGATTTCACAATGATTTCAAATATTCCACTGATTTCATGAGAATACAAAAGATTTCAAGAATTATAAGGATTTCAACAATGATACAGTACACCAGACTTCAATGATTTCAAAAATCGAAAATTTTTTAAACGATTTCAAATTTTTTAGAAGATTTTAAAAGATTTCACAAAGATTTCAAATATTCCAATGATTTCAAACGAATAAAAAAGATTTCACAAATATTTCAAAGAATTAATAGAGATTTCACCAGATTTAGAGAATTTTAAAGATTTCACAAATATTTCAAAGATTTTGTAAGGATTTCAACAGATTTGAAGAATTTCAAGGATTTCAACAAGGGTACACCAGATTTCAAAGATTTCAAAAATTGTAGTGATTTGAAAAAAATGAAAAAGATTTCAAAAAGATTTCACAAATATTTTTAAGAATTCATAAGGATTTGAAAAGATTTCAAGAATTTTAAAGATTTCAAAAAGGGTACAGCACACATTTCAAAGATATTAATGATTTCAAAGACCTTACAAAAATTTAAAAATATTCCCAAAGATTTCACAAAGACGACTTACGTTCGCAAAAAATTAAGAATTTGTTTATGCATGGTTTTGCTTTCTTTAGAAATTGTTGGCCAATACAAAATTAATTGACTCATTTTTTTACCTGTATAACAAACGGTTATTTCATTAATTGATGTAAAAAAAAGGAGACCTGGAAAATCTGGAAAAGACCTTGAATTTTGTTCCTAAGAATAGCTGGATACCCTGATTAATTTTGAGTTGGTGAGCAAATTATAATTACAGACTTCACACTCTTTACCCTATTCTCCTCTTTTGCCCTTTTTTAAAGAATTCTTTCTTCCCCTGTTTTCAAGAAACTTCCCCTTTTCGGTTTAAAAGTCTACTACTGTATTTTTGGTTCAGAACTCATCTCTTTTTATATTTAGTTGAAAATGAAACTGTTTTTGGTTGAAGTTTAATATTTTTTGTTTGAAAATTCGACCATTGGGTTGAAAATTTATCTAAATTGTTATTTTTCTGTTGAATATTCAACTATTTTGTTAAAAAGTCATCTTTATTGATTACAAATGAACTTTTTTTTGATAATTCAACTATTTGAGTTAAAAGTTTAAGGGTCTTCTAAAAAATTCGTCTTTTTAGCTTGAAAATGAAACTACTTAATTGAAAATGCAACTTTTTTGGTTGTAAATTCAACTGTCTTCTACAAAATTTCTCTTTCTGACTTGAAAATTCCACTACTTGGTTTTTAGAAGAAGTTCAATCTTTTTTCTTTGAAAACTTGACCATTTGCTTGAAAAGTCATCGTTTTAGGTTGAAAATGAAACTGTTTGGTTAAAAATTCAACTATTATGTTGAAAATTTTATTTTTCAATTTAAAATTCAAGCATTTTGTTAACAAGTCATCTTTTTTGTCAAAAATTTGAAAATTTGTTTTCTAGAATATTCGTCTTTTTAGATAGAAAAATTGGTCCTTTAGGTTTCAAAATTCAACTTTTTTTGTCTTTTTTGAAAATTCTCTCCTTGGTTAAAAATGAACTGTCTACTCAAAAGTTCGTCTTTCTGGCTTGAAAATTCTTAAAATAGTATTATTGTACTATTACTCTTCTTTTTTATTGAAAAATATACTATTATATTTTTTATTCGGAATTATTTTTGGTTGAAGTTTAATCTTTCTTGGTTAAAAATGAACCTTTTTGTTGAAAATTGTACTATTTTCTGTAAAATTGGTCTTTTTGGCTTGAAAACTCCACTATTTGGTTTTTGGTTGAAGTTTCATCTTTTTTGTTTGAAAATTCGAGCATTTGGTTGAAAAATCATCATTGTAGGTTGAAAATTAAACTATTTGGTTAAAAATTCAACTATTTTTTTTAGAAATTGTTATTTTTCTGTTGAAATTTGAACTATTTTGTTAAAAAGTCATCTTTTTTGGTCTAATATTTAACTTTTTTATTGAACATTCGTTTTTTTTTTGATAGAAAAGACGTCTTTTTGGCTTGAAAATGTTTAAAATAGTTCTTTTTGCGTTGAAAAATCTACTATTATATTTCTCGTTCATAATTCATCTCATCTGGTAAAAATTCTACTATTTGTTTGAAAATTTCATTATTTTGTTCAAAATTCAACTATTCAACTTTCTTCTGAAAAATTCACCTGTTTGGCTTGAAAATTCAACTATTTAATTAAAAATTAAATTATTTTGTTGAAAATTCGTCTCTTTTGCTTGAAAGTTCAACTATTTGGTGAAAATTCATCATTTTTATTTGAAAAATATCTTTTTTGCTGAAAATTCATCTTTTTGGATTGAAAATTTAACTGTCTTCTAAAAAATTCGCCTTTTTGGCTTCACAATTTTTAAAAGTCTTATTGTACTTCTTGTATTACTTGGTTGTTGAAAAGTTTATTATATTTTTGGTTCAGAATTCATCTATTTTGGCTAAAAATTCTGCTATTTGGTTAAAAATGTACTTATTTTGTTGAAAATTCGTCTCTTTTGGTTGGATGATCTAATATTTAATTGGAAATTCATCATTATTGGTTGAAAATTAAATTTTGGTTGAAGATACATCTCTTTAATTGAAATTTTCATTATTTAGTTGTGAATTCCTTGTTTTTTTTTTTAATATATCTCTTTGGGTAGAAATTTAATCTTTTTTGTTTCAAAAATGCAACTGTTTTACTAAAAATTAATCTATTTTGGTTTATGATTTAACTATTTTGTTTAAAATTCGTCGTTTTTGGTTGAATTCTGAACTATTATATTTTTCGTTGGATTTCATCCTTTTTAGATTGAAAAGGAATTTTTTTATTGAAAACTCATTTCTTTGGTTGAAGATTCATCTCTTTAATTGAAAATTTAATTTTTTAGTTGTAAATTCGTTTTTTGTTGTTGTTAAAAATATATCTCTTTGGGTAGAAATGTCATCTTTTTGGTTTTAAAACTGCAATTGTTTTACCAACAATTAATTGGTTTTAGTTGAGGATTTAACTATTTTGTTAAAAATTCAATTGTTTTTTTTAAATCCATCTCTTTTGCTTGAAAGTTCAACTATGTGGTTAAAAATAAATTTATTTCAACATATTTATTTTAACATTTTTGATTTTTTAGATTGAAGATTCAATTCTTTTGTTGAAAATACAACTACTTTGTTGAAATTGCAATATATTTCCACTTAAAATCTTAGGAATTAAAGCGTTTCGTATTGAGTTCAATATTTTATCTCCATTAATTTTTATTTAAAAGAACTTATTTCCCTATTTTTATGAAAAATCACACTATTTCCCCTCTTTTGAGATCATTTAGGGCTGTGAAGTCTGTACTTAGTTCATTTAAATTTTAATAATACGATTTTTAATTTGTTTAGTGGAAAACGTAGAAGCAGACACTTGGATTTTTCCGTTAGTACAAATGAGTCAGTTAAATATTTGGCACGACAGTGAAGTGACCCTTCGCCTCTTGCAAACTGCACCTTCTGGTGCTACTTTGAGACTTGCCACTGGGTATTTTAATTTAACGACGGATTATCGAAATGCTTTATTACACGAAAGTCGAGCGCTTTGTCATCTTTTAACTGCACATCCGACTGCTAATGGCTTTTTCGGTAATAAAGTAATTGAGTTAGACCAAAAAAATATATTGAATCTATAATTCAACATTCAAATAATTTTTTTTATTTTAATTTCAGGTGCGACAGGAATCGCTGGAGGAATTCCAGCAGCCTACACAAAAATCGAGGAATCATTTTGTAAACTTCGTGAAAAAATGGACCAGACGGATAGAATTACTTTGTGGGAATTCATGAGGCCAGGTTGGACTTATCATGCAAAAGGACTTTGGTATACTTTACCGAATCAGCAAAAACCATCCCTTACTCTGATTGGATCTCCTAATTTCGGTAAGCATTGCCCTAACTTTATTTTATTTTCAGAATTTCGGTGCAGAAGGAGCTCAAAAAAGGAGAAGTAGGGTAATTTTTCACGAAAAGAGGAGAAAATAGGGAAAAGATTAAACATTTATTTTTACATATAGAAAATTAAAAACAATCTTTTTATAAAAAATTTTATACTTAGGGTTTTGGAAATCCATTTACAGCTATATAAAAATGTTAGGAAAGCAAATTTGTTAAATAAACAATTTTTATATGTTTCAAATGAAAAGTAATAAAATAAATCAATATAAAATAATATAAAAATAACAAATTTCCTATATAAAAAAACGAATAATGTTTTCATTAAAATAATTATGCGAATCAAGAAAATTTTCTCTTCTAAAAATTCCTTCATTAATAATTACAAGAGCAGTAATTGCAGGCGCGCGTTTCACGTCTCTGGATTTAGAGGTCTAAAAATCTTTAAAACGAAATCTCTTGAAATTCTTTGGAATATTTTGAAATAACTTAAAATCCTCTGAATTTTTTCTAATTCCTTGAAATTGTTGAAATCCACAGAAATCCCTTGAAATAAAATTTAATTTATTCCCTAAAGTTCTTTAGAAATTCGTTAAAAGCCCTTAAAATATTTGGAAATCGTAAAAATCCACTCAGATAAGTAAAAATCAGTTGAAATTTCTTGAATATAATTTAAATTTATTCATTAAATTTCTATTAAAAAAAAACGTTGAAATAAAATGAAAGCGCGCGTTCACTTCGCTGGCTTTTTATTTTCTAATATTAAAAACATAAACTATTTAAAAATCCATAACAAATTTTTAAATATTAGAAAATCTTAAAAGCTTTGAAACAAATCTTTTGAAATTCTTTTGAATATTTTGAAATAACTTATAATCCTTTGAAATTTTTCTAATTCCTTCAACCATCCCTTCAAATGGTTGAAATCCGTAGAAATCTCTTAAAATAAAATTTAATTTATTCCCTAAGGTTCTCTATAAATTCCCTTAAAATAATTAAAAATTGTAAAAATTCACTAAAATAAGTCGAAATCGGTTGAAATTCCTTGAATATACATTACATTTATTTAGTAAATTCCTCTAAAAAAACCGTTGAAATCAAATGAAAGCGCGCGTTCAAGTCACTGGCTTTTATTATTATTATTGTGCCGTTAAGCCAAATCCTATTTTCTAACATTGAAAATATAAACTATTTAAAAATCCATAACAAACGTTTAAATATTAAGAGTTCTAAAACGGTTGGAAACGAAATATTTAAAAAAAATTTGGAATCTTTTGAAATTACCTAAAATCCTTTTAAATTTTTATAATTCCTTTATATATCCCTTAAGATTGTTGAAATATGTAGAAATCCCTTGAAATAAAATTTAATATATTCCCTAAAGTTCTTTAAAAATTCGTTAAAATCCCTTAAAACCTTTGGAATTCGTAAAAATCTACTGAACTAAGTATAAATCAGTTGAAATTCCTTTAATACAAATTAAATTTATTCATTAAATTCCCCTTAAAAAATCGACTAAATAGCATGCAGGCGCATTTTTTTAAATAATAAAAACATAAAATATTTAAAAATCCTTAACAAATTTTTAAATATTAGGAATTCTAACAATTTTCGAAACGAAATCTCTTAAAATTTTTTGTAGTCTTTTGAAACAACTTAAAATCTTTTAAATCTTTTGAAATTTTTCTAATTACTCCATATCTCTTGAAGTTGTCGAAATCCCTCCAAATAAAATTGAATTTATTCCCTAAAGTTCTCCAGAAATTCGTTAAAATCCATTAAAATCTTTGGAAATGATAAAAATCCATTAAAATTCCATGAATATCAATTGAATTAAAATTATTCAATAAATATCTCTAAGAACAGTTTAAATAAAAAGAAAGCGCGGGTTCACGTCGCTGGATTTTTATTTTCTAATATTAAAAACAGAATAAAAATGGTTACTTTCGTAATTTGTCATATTTGCATGAATGTCAATTTTTTTTTACATATCTGGAGATTTTAACTGTTGAATTTAAAACATCTAGAAATTGTCTAATATGACAAAATCAAAATTGTTTAATTTCAAACGCTCTTAATTTAAAAAAAATTTGAATGTACGATGTAAAACTAAAATATTTAATATTTTCAAATTAAGCCATGAGGGATAAAACAATTTAAAAATTATTTTAATGAAAAATACTATTATTTTATTATTTTCGTCTCAAAGAGAGGTTTAGGTTTCTTTATTGAAGAAAACATAAGAGAAAAAAGTTCGTTTAAATTTTTATAAACCTTTACATTAATTAAATATTATATGGAATGTAAACATTCAAAGAAAAAATATTTTAACATCTAGTAAAAATTGCGCTTATATTTATCGAACTGTTAAAAGCTGATGTTTCGTAGTTTCTGAAAAGTCTTTAAATTTTAGAACTTATTAAATTTGTGTTTAATCGAATTTAATTTCTAAATATATCTAATATCTTCTGAAAATTTTGATTAGACTTTTTAATCTGTTAAGAAAATGACTTTTGCTACTTTTTAAAAATCCTATAACTTTTTTCATGAAATTGAAAAATGTCTCAATTTGAATGTGAAAATAATCGTTTAAAATTATTTTTTCAATTTGGTGGCATGTTTTAGGTTCATTTATATTATATTCATAATTGGAAATTAATTAAAATGCGATGATATTTTAAAGACATAAAATTGAGCTTTTCTTCTACAGTCAAATATTGTTACATTTAAACATGTTTAAATAGTTACGTTTTTAAAATCTTAAATACAACATAGATAACTTAGAAATTGTTAAATTTTAAAGGTTTAAATTTGAAATTGTCTAATTATGACAATTTCAATTTTATATTATCCGATTTAAAGTTGTCTAATGTAAGCATTTTAAAGACTGTATAGAAATATTGCGATTAAATTTTTTCTCCCTGCATCTCATCATACAAAAGAAAACTACCTACAGAAATTAATTGAAAAATAAAATTCTTTCTTCCGTTTAGAACTCTTTTTATTTAGTTAATTTCAAAAATATTTAATTTGTATAGATTCAGCGAACAAAAATTTTAGCTTCAAAGTTTTTATTTAAATTCTAAATAATTTAGTTTGAAATTGGTCAAATCTAAGAAAGTTAAATTATTTATAATAGATAATTCTGTGATTTAAGAAAAAAAAACTTTCACTACTCGCTGTAGCATATGTTCGAGTTTTGAATAGAATAATTTTGTAGATATAAAACGTACAATTGTATTTTCAAATATCGTATATTTAAAAACAAAAGAGGAAAAGCAGGGGAAAGACTGTGATCCCTGGAATTTTAGATGATCATAATAAATTTCAAGATTTTTCCTCATTTTAGGATACAGATCTGTGGTGCGAGATCTCGAAACGCAAATTGCGGTAGTCACGAAAAACGAAAGATTGCAAACTTCTCTTCAAGCAGAATATGAGCGACTATTCAAATGTGCAACTCCGGTCAACTCTACATCTTTTCGTCAGGAGGACAGAATTCCTCCAGCATGGGTTCGCGCGGTAGTTCTTCTTTTTCGATACTACTTTTAATTAAACGTCTCAATAGGAAAAAATTACTTTAAGATTGTAGATATTATTAAATTATTCATATAAGAGTATACAGACTATATGTAAGTATTATTAAACTTATCTTAAATTTCAATCAGGGTGTCTACTGAAATCCTGGAAAAAAATTCCCTGAAAATTTCAGATTTTTCCCAGCTATCATTTTTCAAAGTACGGGGATTCGAATATTTCGCATTTTTCAAAACAATCGACTCGGAATATGTATCCAGTTTCGCGAGTTTATTATAAATATTTTTTTTCAGTTTCAATTAATATGTTTCATTTAGAAAGCTTTGAATAATTATATTACAAGATATTCTTAAATATGCACCATCGATTAAATAAGTAATAAAGTAATATTGAACACATAATAATTTCTTCAATGTGTCCGTAAAGTCCATGAATTTGAATAATAATTCAAACAGATTTTTTTAAATTTTCTTGTACTTGAAATTCAGTGCATATTTTGGTAAAATTAATGTGAGTACTATATTAAGTTCAATTTAAATCGTTTCAATCCCTAACGTTTCAAGTAAAAATATTGCATTTTCCACAAGGTAGATGAATTTTTAACCAAATAGTTGAATTTTCAACTAAAAAAGACGATTTTTGAACAAAATGATTATGAAATATATATTATAATGAAATAGATGAACTTTTAAACAATTAGTTGAATTTTCAACCAGAAAAGACGAATTTTCAACAAAATAGATAAATTTGTAACCACATAGTTTTATTTTCAACCAAAAATATTCATTTTGAACTAAAAACATCAGTTTTCAACCAAAAATGAAATCGTCAAATTTTAAGTCAAAAAAATTAATTGTCCACCCAAAGAAAAATTTCAAGCAAAGGGACAAGCTTTCAATTAAAATGATGAATCTTCAAATGGAATTCTTGAATTTTCAACCAAAAAGATGAATTTTGAACTAAAAAAGATAATTTTTCAACCAAAAATTGAATAGTTAAATTTTTAATTAAAAAAATTAATGTTCAACCAAAAAGATGACTTTTCAACTAAAATAGCGGAATATTTAATTGGAATAGGTACATTTTCAGTTTCGAAAACTAATTTTCAAACAAAGCGATGAATTTCCATATAAAATGATGAATTTTAAACCAAAATGATGAATTTTTAACAAAAGAGTTTAACTTTCAGCCAAGTAGTTTTATTTTCAACCAAAAAGGTGATTTTTCAACTAAAATTATGAATATTTAACTGAAATACATGAATTTTTAACCGAAAATGCGAATATCAGACAAGAAGATTAATTTTCAAACATGAAGATCAATTTTTTACAAAAAAGAAGATTTTTCAACAAATATATGAATCCTTAACCAAATAGTTGAATTTTGAACTAAAAAGATGAACTTTCAAACAAATAGTTGAATTTTGAACTTCTTCCTTCTCATACAAAATTAATTTTCCATAAAAAAAACAACAAATTTTCAACGAGTGATGAATTTTCAACTAAAATGATTAATCTTCAACTGGAATAGATGAATTTTAAACCAAAAAGTTGAACTTTCAACCAATTAGTTTTATTTTTAACCAAAAAGAAGTATTTTCAACTAAAATTGTATGCATATTTAACTCGAATGTATGAATTTTAAAACAGAAAAGATAAAATTTCAACTAAAGTCATGAATATTTAATTGGAATACTCAATTTTTAACCAAAAAGATGAATTTTCAAACTAGAAGATTACTTTTCTACCAAAGAAGACCAATTTTCAACCAAATTGTTGAATTTTGAACTAAAAAAG
>CAKNYM010052653.1:145849-180645 GCA_932195095.1 Andricus curvator
AAGAAGACCAATTTTCAACCAAATTGTTGAATTTTGAACTAAAAAAGGTTAATTTTCAATCAAAGAGCTGAATTTTTAACTAAATTGATGAAATATTCAACTGGAATAGTTACATTTTCAGTAGAAAAAAAATAATTTTCAACCATAAAAATTTTATTAACAAAGTAGTTAGTTTCAACTGAAATTTTCAGTACAAAAAAAATTTTATCCAAAGAAAAAACGAATTTTCAACAAAATAGCTCATTTTTTAACCAAAGAGATTAATTTTCAATTAAAGTGATGAATCTTCAACCAAAAAAATTAATTTTTAATAAAAGAGTTTTAATTTCAACCAAGTAATTAAATTTCCATCCAAAAAAAGGTTAATTCTGAACGAAAAATATAGTAGTTGATATTTCAACAAATTTTTTTTTAAATTTTTAATCAAAAGCAGTTGAATTCAATGAAAAAAAAAGATTTGTCAAAATGAGTGGAATTTTCAATGAAAAAAGATTGTTCAGTCAAGCAAGAGAAAAAATTGTAAACAAATTGTTAAATTTTCAAGCAAAAAGATGAATTTTGAACCAAGAAGATTAATTTTCTACCAAAAATAACGAATTTTCAACTAAAAACGATCAATTTTCAACCAAAAATAGAACAGTTAAATTTTCAGTTAATAAAATAATTGCAAACAAAAAAAAAGAATTTTCAACAATATATTTAAATGCAGTAATATAAAGCAAATACAAATAAATAATTGTTATTCAATTTTATATTGCAATTAAAAGAAAATTAAGTACGCTCTCGAAAAAATTCCCTGTCTTAAGAAAAAAATCCCTTATATTTTCAGGGTTTTACAGGTTTATAAAAGTTCGCTGACAATTCCAAGTTTTCCCGGTTTCCAAGTAGGGTAGACACCCTGTCAATATGAAATACTACTAGTCAATTAAAACTTCTTTTAAAGGAGAAGGACTTTTATGTTCAAACTCGAATTTTTGTATGAAATATTTATTTCGAAATAGGTCGGATAAATAATAAAAGGTTACTTGAACAAACGTATCAAGGTGTTTATTCATCCAGGAATGAAGTATTCTGTAGGGTATGTGATAAAATTCGTAAAATTGTACGTAATTACAATGGCAATGCTTAACGCGCAAAGTCATAGAAATTTTATTAAGATTGTAGAGGTAATAAAAAACGACTTGTCCATTACCGCAAATAACCAACATGCTGCCGGTTAGTGATTCAGCAGCAATTTGGACTCTGAATTAATTCGGCTATGTTGAATCTTTTTTCCTTTGAGGCAACAAATGCTCTCTTCCTTGAGGTCTTAAAGTTCGGCTGGAAAAGTTATCTGTCCCCGCTTTTATTTGTCGTCAATTATGAAACTCTCTTCCTTTACGAAAAATTCAACAACTTCCTCCTCCACGTTCTTCGTGTCTGAATCCAGCTCATCCGTATCGATATCTGAAAATTTCAAGTTTTTGTTAATTTTTCCAATCAATAAGGGGCCGCCCGTAAACTACATCACTAATTTCAGGCTATTTTGGACCTCCATCCAGAAAAGTAACCAGGCCCGAAATTCCCTCCAAACAGGGAAAATAGTGTAATTTTTCACGAAAATAGGGGAATTAATTATTTGAAAAAAAAAAATCAATATAAATATCATAATGAATTAAATATGAAACACTTTAAATGCGTACAATTTCAACAAAATATATGAATATTCGAAGAAATGTTTTTTTTTTTTTTTACCAAAAGAGATGAATTTCAAACACAAAAAGACGATTTTTTAACAAAAACAATTTTTTTTAACCAAATAGTTGCATTAACAACCAAATAGATGAAATTTCAAGCCCAAAAAGAAATTTTTAACAAAATGAGATCACATAAAAGATCAATTTTTAATTCAAGAGGTCGAATTTTAACAGAACATTTGAATTTTGCACAAAAATGACTTTAACAAAATAGTTGAATTTTTAACTCACAAAAAAGAATTTTCAACCAAATGGTCGAATTTTCTAACAAAAACGATTAAAATTCAACCAAAAACAGTTGAATTTTCAATAAAAAAATTCATTTTAAACCAAGACAGATTCTAGCATAAAAGATGAATTTTTTTACGAAATTTACGAATTTTCAATCAAGAAAAATGAATTTTAAACAATTAATTTTCAACAGGTTCCATTCAACCAAAAAATACAAATTTTTAACCCAATAGTTGAATCCTCAATCGAAAAGATAAATTTTCAACAAACAAGATTAATTTTCTAACCAAAAAGACGAATTTTCAACAAAATACATGAATTTTCTACCAAATAGTCGAATTTTCAAGCCAATAAGATGAATTTTCAACAAATAAGTTTGAACAAAAAGTTAAATTTTCAACCAAAGAGGTGAATCTTAAAAAAAAAGATTTTTTAACAAACAAAACAGTTTTATTTTTGCACCGAAAATATTTTGCACCCAATAGTAAATTTTCATAAAAATAGTTAAATTTTCATAAAAACATTGTAATTTATAAACAAATAGTTGAATTTACAAGCTAAAAAGATAAATTTTCGACAATACAGTTCAATTTTCAACCCGAAAATATGAATTTTCAACCAAAATGATGAATCTTCAAAAAAACAAAAATAAAATAATGAATTTTGGAAAAAGTAGTTTAACTTGAAACCAAGTATTTGATTTTTCAACCAAAAAACATTTTAATTTGAAATAAAAAACAGTCGAATTAAACCAGAAGACTAATTTTCAATAAAATAGTTGAAGCCTCAACCAAAAAAGATTAATTTTTAACCAAACAGTTTAATTCTCAACCAATAAGATGAATTTTCCATCAAGAAGAGAAATGTTCTACTACAAAAGACGTGCATACCTACAAAACTGTTGAATTTTTGAACCGAAAATATGATTTGTAAAGATTTTTTTTCGACCAGATATTACATTTTCATACAAATAATTTAGATTTTAACCTAATAGTTGAATTTTGAACCAAAAATATGAATTAAAAAAAAAAGTTAATTTTCAAACAGTTTAATTTTCTATCAAATTGTTGAATTTTCAAGCCAAAAAGACGAATCTTCTACAAGGCAGTTCAAGTTTCAACCCAAAAATATGAATTTTCAAATAAACATGTAATACATTTTATTTCAACCAAAAAAAATTTAAATTTGAAATAAAAAACGGTCTCTACCAAAAAAGATTCATTTTCAACTAAAAAAGACGAATTTTCCACAAAATACATGAATTTCCAACCATATAGTTGAGTTTTCAACTAGGAAAGACAAATTTTCAATTAAAAATACAAATCTGCAAACAAAAATGGAATAGTTGCATTACGAGTTGAAAAAATTAATTCTTGACCAAAAATATGAATTTTCAACAAAAGAGTTCAGCATTGAACCCAAAATATGATTTTTTAAACAAGAAGATTAATTTTTCAACCAAAGAGATGAATTTTCAACTACAAAAATGATTTTTAAACAAAGCAGTTTAACGAAATAGTTACACTTTCAACAAAATAATTGAATCTTTAACCAAGCGAGAAAAGTTTCGAATCAAAAATATAATAGTAGACTCTCCAACCAAAAATAGTTGGTTTTTCTTATTGGTTACTATTAATTCAGTTTGCATTTAAGTGAAAAATGCGTACTAAATGTTATCTAAGCTCATCACGTTACTTCAATTGACCCCCCCCCCCCTCAAATTGATAACGTAGTTTATGGAGAGCCCCTAATTAAAGAGTCGGATAGAAATTGTGAAGAAAATGTATACTTACGGCGACGCAATTCCAAACGACGTTTCTTCTGACTCTTCCATAACTCAATCCTTTCGTTGCGATATTCCAAAAATGCTTTCATCAAAGCACAACGTTTCTCGATTAACTCCTGTTAGGAGAAAAATGATAAATCAGTAAATTGTGGAACTTTCTCTGGGCATAGTAATAGTTATGTGTGGTAATGTTAAATACCTTGGAAGCACGCGTGAGTCGCATTCGGTCTTTGCTCTCGAATTGAGCAGAATACTTCTTCAAATTCTTCTTGATTTCCTTTATCTGTTGAGCAGACAATAGGGTAGGAGGTCGTGGACGCCACAAGAGTTGGTTAAACCCGTTCAAGTTGACACGTTTCAGAATACGTCCTTGGAAAGTCCAAATCCAGTATCCGTTATCCACACTAGTCTTCCAACTCGAGACAGCAGTTACGACATAACTAAAAATAACGTATTTTCAAATTAGATATGATTTCAAAAACTTATAGTGAAAAACGTTTAGTAAATTTTATTCTTACCGCCCAGTGGGATCCCACTCCACATCAGATGTTTGATAATGATCAGTCTGGTTCATGACTGTGAAGTCGTTCGTATCAATGAATTCGAGGGCTCCAGACATTGAAGTCAGACCAGCGAGGACAATAAATTGACCAGCAGGGGACCAGAACAGGTGATTACAAGCCTTTTTCTCGAATTTTTCTACAAGATAAACAAACAAGAGTTAATTCTAAGTTCATAAATAAAACAGAAAATTAGGCTTTTTTTATTTATACAGGCCTCGGACTCATTTGAGAAATTCAAAATAGTATCAATAGCAGTATAACATTTGAAAACTAGTAGGAAAATAGTATCATGCATTTCTTAAATATATTACATCGAGGGTTTAACTATTTTAGTAATCTAGTATATAACATACACCTCTCATAAAATCGCGTGAAATACTGTCGAATCTTTTAAAATACCCTAAAAGCATTGAAATCCTTGCAAATTTTCTGAAATCCTACGATTTTCTTTGAAACCCCATAAAAACTTTTAAATATCGTTAAAATAATTGAATTTTTTTTTAATACCATCATATCCTTTGAAATACCTTGGAATAACTTAAATCTTGTGAAATCCCTAGTAGTCACTCAAAAATCGATTAAAATTCAGTGAAACATCTTCAAATCTATAATATCTCTCAAAATTCCTTTAAAAATGATCAAAACGTTGAAATCCCGTAAGATACCACAAAATCAGATAAAGCCCTTACAATCTTTGATATTTTATATTTTGAAATATTTGCTTTGAAATCCCTTGACATCTTTGAAATCCATTAAAAACCCTATAATTCTGTTGAAATCCTGGAAAACTCTCAAATTTTTTTTTAATCCCTTGAAATCTCTTAAATCTGTAGGAATCCATTGAAATTTAATTTCTCTAGAAATACTTCGGGATCCCTTGAATTAGTTTAAATATTATATAAGCCCTTGCAATCTTTGATATTTTATTTTTTGAAATATTTTTAAATGCCATCAAAGCTTTGAAATCCACTGAAATCTATTAAAAACCCTCGAATTCTGTTGAAATCTGTAGAAATCCATTGAAATTTCATTTAATATATTTCTTAAAGTTATATAGAAATACTTCGGGATCCATTGATTTTTTTAAAATATCATTGATAACCTAGACACCATTTTAAAAACCTTTGAAATTTTCTAAAATCCTACGAAATTCTTTGAAAACCCATAAAAACTTTTAAATATCGTTAAAATCCTTGGAAAATTTTCGAATACCATAAAATACTTCGAAATCTCTTGAAATAGCTTAAATCTTGAAATCTTCAAAATCCTCTGAAATTTCATGTCATTTATTCCCTAGAGTTCTCCAAACATCCACTGGAATCCCTTGAAATCTTTTATATATCATTGACCCGGACACTTTTAAAATCCTTGAAATTTCCTGAAATCTTACCAAATTCTTTGAAACTCTTTAAAAAATCTAAATCTCGAAAAAAATCTTGGCATTTTTTAAAATACTTTGGGATTCCTTTAAATTTAGAAAATTTCTTAAATATTGTGAAATCCCTAATAATCCCACAAAAATCGAATAAAATCCCATAAAACATCTTTAAATCTATATATTATCATTCAAAAAAATGTATTTTTTGTTTAATTCCTTGAAATATTTTAAAATACCCAAAAAGCTTTGAAATCCCTTGAAATCTTCGAAATCCAATGAAATATATTAAAATCCCTTGAATTCATACTGAAATCCTCAGAAACGCCTGGAAAACTCTCAAACATTGTAAAATTCCTTGGAATCTTTTAAATCTTCTAAAATTCTCGAAATGCTCTATAACCCTGCGAAATTCTTTGAAATCTCATTAAATTCCACGGAATTTTTTTGGAATACACTACATTCCTTCGAAATTTAAAAAATCCCTTAAATCTTTTGAAATCCCGTACAACATCTTCAAATGTTTAATATCTCTTAAAATTCCTTTAAAAATGTGTAAATCTTTGAAATCCTTTGAGACTTCATAAAATAACTCCCTAGATGTCAGATAAAATTTCATTCCATTTAATTTACTCCTTGAAGTTCTCTAGAAATTCTTTGAAATTTCCAATGAAATCGTTGATACCCTTTTGAAATCCCTTGACATTTTTAAAATCTATAAAGTCCTTGGAAATCCTATAAAATCGCGTCGATCTGGTGAAAGCCCTACAAAATCCCTTGAAATACTTTAAAAACTGTTTAAATTGTCTTAGAATTTTTAATACCTCTTGAAATGTTTTCAAAAATTAATAAGACTTTGAAAACCTCTGAAATCCCTTGGAATCTTAAAATGCTCTAAAAGCTTTGAAACCCTTTGAAATCTTTTAAAATTCCTGCAATTACGTAAAAGCATAGGAATCTGTTGAAATCTCGTGAAATTTTTAAAAATGCCTTGCAATCTTGTAAACTTTCGATGTTTGAGGTGGCGGATATGTCATTTTAGCCAATCAGAGAAGTTTGAGAATAATTCGAAGTTTTATTTCGGTCTATTATTCGAATTTTGATATTTCGAAGCTTTTGCTATTTCAAATCTAATTGGATGTCCCGAGAGAGTTTAGTTTCCATAACTTGAGGTAAAAGAGCTTTCATTTTAGAGAAGTAGGAGCTAATGTTGAAACTTATTTTTTATTTATTACGTTATCGTCTGAAAACTGAATTTTTCGATAATTCGAAACTTCCATAATTCGAATTTGTGTCACAGCGAATTATGGAAGTTTCACTGTAGTTGGATCGTTAAAAAAAGTGTCAATAGTGTCGTGAGTCCGAGGCCTGTTTATATTTTTAATGGAAATTAGATTTAGTTAGTGTGACTCACTCAGAAGAGCAGGTTGGTGTCCATATCGCACCTCGTAGAAACTCACGTTGACTGCCGGAACTTCTCCGTGAATAATAGAGAATTTCATTCCAATTGGCTCCCACGCGAAGGCATGAATCGGTTCCTTTATTTCCACACTGTCAACTGGAATTTGCTTTTCTCTCATGTGGAAGATTTCGAAGTTGTAAGACATTCCCTAAAATTGAAAAAAATTATGGATCAAATCCAAAAATATAAGAAACTTTAAAACCTTTAATTCTCAGGGTTGCCGCTTTAATCGAGAAAAAAAATTCCCGGTTTTTTCTCGGTTCACAACAATTTTTCACGGTCAATGAAATTAAAAGATTCGAACTCTCGAAGCTACAAATTTTGTCATTTGAAGTTATAAATACTGAACTGCAAATTAAAACAGTCAAAGTGGAACTATTTTGAATTTTAAACTTTTAAAATTGAAGCTTAAAAAATTTGTAATTAAGACGCTCAATAATTTAGACGTCCATTTTTTCAAATTACATGATTTTAAGCAATTTTAAGTTAGAAACATTAAAAATTGAACGATTACACAATTTTTTTAACTGAACACTTTTTATATTAGAAGTTAAATTATTTTGATTTTAAGTTGTAAAAAATTAATCATTGTTCAATTGCTACTTATATATTAAAACCGGTTTTTGTTTTGAAACCTTTTTAAATATTCTCTTAAATTTTCTTTTAAATAACAAATCATAAAAAATTTTCCTAGGTATCTTAAGAAAATTTTTATATTATCTTGAAACCTTTTAAATCCTTAAAAAGCTTCAAAACTTTATTTGAAAATTTAAAAAAACTACATTTTGTTCAATTTTTTTTGAAATCCTGAAAAATTAAAAAAATTGCGTTAAAACGTTGCAGGTTTTCTTTTGTACAATTTTGGAAATATTTTTAAACATTCTCTTGAAATTAATTTTCAGAATAAATAATCATTTTCAATATTCCTAGGAATCTTGATAACATTTTTGTATGTTTTTAAAACATTTCAAAAAGCTTAAAAACCTTATAAATTTTGTCGTTCAAAATCTTCAAAAATCGAAAATTTTAAAAACATTTTTCAAACCCTTTTCAATTTTTAAATTATTTTTTAATCTTCTCAAAACTCTTAAATATCTCTCAAACTCATTCGAATGTTTTCTAAATAATTGTTCAATTGTTATTTATTCATCAAAACTTGTTTTTGTTTTGAAATGCTTTTAAATATTCTCTTACAATTATTTAAAAAATTAAAAAATCATTTAAAATGTTCCCAGGTATCTTAAGAAAATATTTATATTATCTTGATACCTTTCAAAATAATAAATAACTTTATAATGAAATAAAAATTTTTTGTTTAATAATCATTATATCAATTACAGATTATTAATTATTATTGTTCAAATGAATATAAACAAAATTTTATTTAAAAAATCTAGATTTTGTTTCAAGTTGAAATCCTGCAAAATTTAAAAAAAAGCATGAAAATCTTGCAGATTATTTTTTGACAATTTTGGAAATCTTTTTAAATATTCTCTTGAAATTAATTTTTCAGAATAACTAACCATTTTCAATTTTCCGAGGAATCTTAAGAAAATTTGTGAATGTTTTTAAAACCTTTCAAAATCCTTTTAAATTTTTTGCTTGAAATCTTCAAAACTCTATATTATTCAAAACTTTTCAAGTTTTAAATTATCTCAATGTTTTCTAAATTAATAATTATGAATTGTTATTGAATCATACATTTTTGTAATGTTATCTTAAAAGTAACTTTTAAAAATAAAACAATTAAAAAATTTTCCCTGAATCTTGAGAATTTTTTTTTGATCTTAAAACATTTCAAATCCTTAAAAGGCTTTAAAATTATATTTCGAATAAACTTACTCGAATTTTTAAAAATTAATAATTTTCCAATTGTTATTTACACATCAAAATTCGACAATTTCATTTACAAATTAAAAATGTTAAATACAGAACAATTAAAATTGTAACGTTCACAGTTTAAATACAGCTATCTGAAATTTAAATGATTCAAGGCTTTCTATTCAGTTTCACATTATTTAGTTTTGAATACAGTCAAATATTGTTAAACATTACAAAATTGTTCTTTTTCTTATTTACTTTTTTTAAAATTTGAATGGGTTAAAAATTGAATATTTTAGACCAAAGCAATATGTGAATAGAATTTGCAATTTAATAAAAGTGTGAATCTATTAGTTTGAAATTGCTTAAAAATTGAAAATAGTTTATAAAGTTTCAATCGAACGTTTCTATTTGTTTAACTACTAAGGCTTTCGAATTGAAACAATTTAATTTTTAACGTTCAATTCTGTATAATGTTTAATTTTGAACAGATTCAGAATCGTCTTGTTTCAGTTGATCATATTAAAACGTTTTTTATCTAAAATTTTCAGTTCCAAACTCTTTTAATTTTGAATTGTTTAAGTCTTCAAAAGAGCACTTTAAAATGCTTTAAACTGAAAACGTACGCTTAAAAATTAAGAATTAAAATTGTAAATTTTTAAAATAAAATATTTTAGAACAACCAATTGTAAACAGAATAATTTTCTCAACTTAAAAAGTTAGCAGTTGAAATAACATTTAAAAAACTGTTGAAATGGAACTTATTTTAAATTGCACTGTATCATGTGTTATGAAATTTGTGATATTCCAAGAGATTGGATAAATTTTTGTTCTAAAAAGGTGAAACATACTTTCAACCAAACTTGAATAGTTAAATTTTCAGTTAAAAAAATTAATTTTCAATAACATAAAACTAATTTTCAGCAGCCCCCCCTGAATTCAGCAAAAAGAATTAAATCTCACAGTGTATTGCCGTTCCATCTTCTCCTTTCGTTTAGCAAAACGATCGACCTTGACACATAGATAATCGCCAGACTTCTGCCAAAATATCTTGCAGTCAGCTACGTTGAACAGATTCTTGTTACGAATTTCATTACGACTGTAAATTAAAATTAATTAGTACAAATCGACACAAAAGACAAATATAAAAACATTCTTCGAATGTCTTACTTTGGAATTTCCAAGAGAGTTACTCTCGCAGGTACATCCTTATCCTCAGGGACCCAGTAAGCTAAGACATTATCAGAAGGTGACCAGCTGAAGTCTCTGATTCCAGGTATTTTGAAACTCTTCTTGTCAAGGAGGCCGAACGACTGAAATTTAAATTAATGATATACTATTAATTTGAGGTTGAATAACGAAATTTCTCAAAAGGAATTCAATTTAAATGAACATACTGGAGTTTCGTAAACACTCAAAAGATCCTCGCCAATGCACGCGAAGTATTTATCATCGTGAGACCAGCGGAAGATAGGCCAGACGGAATATACTTCCAAATTAAAGGATCGCTTTTCGGTAGAGGTAAAGATGTCCCAAATAACGACGCGTTTTTGATCTGGAGTTCCATCGGAGCGAGGAGTGTAAGTCACTAGGTATTGCTCGCAGGGAGAAAAATCTACACATTCCACGCCCTTTTGACCAAATCTGGCTTGCTGTGTAAACTGAGGTCCTCCCCAAAGTGCGACTCCGAGTTTGTGGAACGTACACAAGTAAGTTCCGAGAGGAGACCATTTCACATAAGTCTCTGTCCATCTCTGTTCATAAATAGATAAGTATACATGTAAATTGTATTTTAGTACTATAATAAAATTATGTTAAAACAGGGAAAATAGGATGATTTTTTTACGAAAATATAGAAATGACTTCTTTTAAATAAAATTAATGTAGGTATCATATTGAATTAAATATGAAACGCTTTAAATTCTTACGATTTCAAGTCGAAACATATTATATTCTCAACAAATAGTAGAATTTTCAGCCAAGAAAGATGAATATATAACCAAATAGTTAAATTAAACAAAAAATTAATTTGTAGCCAAATATTTTAACTTCCAAGCAAAATAGATTAATTTTGAACAAAATAGTTTAATTTTTAACCGAATAGTTGAACGTTCAACCTCCAAAAATTTCTGTTAAAAAAGATGAATTTTAAATCCAAACAAGATGCATTCTTAACAAGTTGAAATTTCAGTTAAAATTAATTTTCAACAAACAAAAAAATGAATTTTCAACAAAAGAATTGTATCTTCAACCAAAAAACAAATTTGCAACTAAATACATCAATTTAAAATCAAATAGTTGAGTTTTAAGGTTAAAAAATTATTTTCCACAAAAAAACAACAACTAATTTTCAACAAAATAGTTGAACATTCAAGATAAACGAGACGAATTTTTAACCAAATAGTTGAACCTTTAATCAAATATATAGTTAAATTTTCAAGTCAAAAAGTCAAATGTTTTAGATAACGGCTGACTTCGAAACAGAAAGATGAAAAGTCAACAAAAAAATAGATTTTCAACCAAACATTTAAACTTTCAAGCTAACAAGATGAGTTTCCAACAAAATAGTTGAACTTTTAACCTAATAGTTTAATTTTCATACTAAAAAGTTCACTTGGAACGCATTTTCAATCCAAAACAGTTGAATTTATGACCAAAAAGATGACTTTTCAATAAAACAGTTGAATTTTCAACAAAATAATTAAATTTTCACTCTAATAATAGAACTTTTACCCAAAAAATAAGACTGAGAGCAAAATAACACTATTTGGAAATTTTTCAATCCAAAAATACGAACTTTTAGAAGACAGTTGAATTTTTAACCAAAAACTTCAACTTCAACCAAAAACAGTTGCATTACCAACCAAATAGTTGAATTTTTAAGTCAAAAAGTTCAGTGGTTTAGAAAACGGTTGACTTTAATGCCCAAAAAGATGAATATTCAATAAAAAAAAAAAATAATTTTCAACAAAATAGTTTAATTTTCAAGCCAAAAAGTTAATTTTGAACCAAAGAAGATAAATTTTCAACCAAGAAGATGACTTTTCTACAAAAAAAATAACTTCTTAAAAAATTGTTGAAGTTTCAACAAAATAATTGAACTTTCATCCAAGTAATAGAATTTTTAACAAAAAGAGATGAATTCTCCACCAAAAACATAATAGTAGACTTTTTAACCAAAAAATAAGAGTGAGAGCACAATAACGCTATTTGGAAAATTGTCAATCCAAAAAGAAGAACTTTTAGTAGACAGTTAAATTTTTAACCAAAAAGTTGAAATTTAAACCCACAACCAAACACTTCAACTTCAAAAAATTCAAACAAAAACAGTTGCATTTTCAACCAAATAGTTGAATTTTCAAGTAAAAAAGACGTTTTTTTATAAGACAGTTGAATTTTCCACAAAAAAGTTAATTTTCAAGCAAGAAAGATGAATTTTCAACAAAAAAGTTAATTTCAATCAAATTTTTTTAATAATCAATAACATAAAAACGAATAACAATTTTAGTACTAAAAACTTATTTTTGTAACTAAAAGAAAAAATTAAATAATGTAAATATATGTTATATGAAGACTGTAAAATACCGAAAAATAAAATTCCCCACACTAAAATTCTATCAAATATAAATAAAATTCTGTCAAAAAGACGAATTTTCAACAAACCAGTTGAGTTTTCGATTAAAAAGATATTTTTTCCAAATAATTAAATCCTTAACCAAATGTTCGAATTTTCAAACAAAACAGATTAAACTTCAACCAAAAACAGTTGCATTTTCAACCAAAAAAATGACTTTTCAAGAAAATAGTGTAATTTTTAACAAATTAATTAAATTTTCAACAAGAGAGTTGAATTGTTAACCAAATAGTTGAATTTTCAAGCAAAAAAGTCGAATGTTTTAGAAAACGGTTGACCTTAATACCAAAAAAGATGAATATTCAACAAAATAGTTGAATTTTTAAGCCAAACAGTTCATTTTTAACGAAGAGAGGTACATTTTCAATCAAGAAAGATGACTTTTCTACTATATAATATACATTTTCTATCCAAAAAGACGAATGTTAAAAAAACAGTTGAATTTTTTACCAAAAAGTTGAACTTTCAACACAAAAAGACAATTTTTCTACAGGACAGTTGAACTTTTAATAAAATAATTTAACTTTTAACCAAATAATAAAATTGATAATTACTTTTCTACGAAAAAAGATTAATTGTCAATCCAAAAGAATGAAATTGCTATCCAAAAAGCCGAGTGTAAAATGTTTAACAAAAAGATATACATTCTCAACAAAAATTTAATACTAGACTTCTCAATTAAAAAGAATTAACTGTCAAGGAAAAATATTTGGAATTTCTTATTAGGTTATAGTAATTCAGTTCGCATTTGAGCGAAAAAACGAGAAAAAAGGTAATTCTCTTGAAAGCAGGCGGAAAAAGAGGAGTCTGAAATATACTGTCTAGTAATATTTTCAAATTGTAAATAATGGAAAATAACATACCGCACGCTCTTCGACGATAGAAGGTTCAGGTGCCGAATTTTGCCAGATTTGAACAGCAACCGCCGAAGAGTTACCGGACAAAACAGAATACTGATCGTACGCATCCGGGTCGAGTAGAAAATAGTGAAGATCGCCAGCAGCCTTGAAAGGTTGGGGACTTGGTGGTTCCCAGTCATCCGGAATATCCTCGAACTTTTTAAAATCCGTGAACAAGTTCACCTTGAAGGTATGGAACTTGTCGATTTTGAAATTGTTCTCTTTTGCTACAGCAAGCAAAGCTTGATGTGGGTTCTCGAATTCCAGAAAGATGTATCTAAACAGTAAAATAATCATTAATAATATTCAGGAATTACTTTTCAGTATTCTAGTCTATTTAGGAAAAACTATTTACCCTTTGGTGACACCAGCTTCGTTTGTCGGATAGTATTTGTTGACGATTGGCCCATGCTTTGTGAATATTTTGTCAATAACGGCTTGGAGTTTCTCCAAACGGTTTGGCTCGACCTGGGGAACTCCATCGACCACGATTACTGACTCAACGCCATCAGTTTCGGAAGGTTTCGTGCTCAGGATATCTCCAAGGAGTTCTGAAAATGGGATTTTAATACTATAATCTTGCTTATACATAAGCTGGGTGTCTACTCAAATCCTGGAAAAAAATTCTCTGACAATTCCAAGTTTTTTCTAGGTATCCCAAGTTTTTATAGGTATTATTTTTCATAGTATGGAACCATTCAAATATTTCGCATTTTTTAAAACAATCGACTCCGAATATGTATAAGTTTCGCGAGTTTATTATAAATAATGTATTTTTCCAGTTCCTAGTGATTCAATTAATATATTTCCTTTAGAAATTTGTCAACAAGATTGATGAATTTTTAAACAACTAGTTGAATTTTCAACAACAAAAATGAATTATTTACCAAAAAGACGATTTTTAAACAAATTACATGAATTCTCAACCAAATAGTTTTATTTTTAACCAAAAAGATGAAATTTCAACTAAAATTATGAATATTTAACAGCAATACTTGAATTTTCAATCGAAAAGATGAATTTTCAACCGAAAAGATGAATTTTCAACAAAAATTAATGTTTAATCTATGAGATGAATTTTGGACTAAAATGATGAATCTTCAACTGGAATAGTTTAATTTTATACCAAAAAAATGAATTTTCATCTAAAATGATGAATCTATAATTAGATTAATTGAATTTTCTACAAAAAATACGAATTTTTGACTAAAAAAGATCATTTTTCAACCAAAAATTGAATAGTTAAATTTTTAGTTTATAAAATTAATGTTTAACCAATTTCATTTGTGAAATTTCATTTGTGAAAGTAACATTATAAAAGGATAGATAATTTTTTAGTAGAACAAGTTTCTAGGGATTTAATCAATACAATAATTTAAAAAGCTTTGACAAATTATATTACAAGATATTATTAAATATATCATCACCATCGTATTTATATTTAAATAAATAAATAGTACAAAAAACAGAATCATTTCTTGAATTTGTTCCTAAAGGCCATGAATTTGAATAGTAATTAAAACAAATTTGTTATTTTATCTGCATATACTTAAGATGCAGTGCATATTTAACATATTAATATTTTGAATGATATATTTATAAAAAGATTTTTCACGAGAAACCAAAAAGATTAATTTTTTACAAAAAGACAAATTTTTAACAAAATACATGATGTTTTCAACTAGAAAGGATCATTTTCCAATCAAAGTTATGAATTTTCAACTGAAATAGTTGAATTTTACATCAAAAAGATGAATTTTTATATAAATTGATGAATATTTAACTACGATAGTTGAATTTAAAAAAAAATGAATTTCCAACGAAGAAGATTAATTTTCGACCAAAAAAGAAGAATTTTCAACAAACAAAAATAAATTTTCAACCAATAAGATTAATTTTCTACCAAAAAAACATCATTTACAATAAATCAGATGATTTTCAACTAAAAAAGATCAATTTTTAACCAAAAATTCAATAGTTAAATTTTCAGTTGAAGAAATTAATTTTAGAAATTAGAAAAATTTTAGAAATAGAAAAAAATTTATTATAATGAATCATCGCGAAAGCATTAAATCTATTATTAAAGAAATTAATTCTTAGTCAGAGATAAATTTTTAATTGAAAAAATTAATTTAAAAAAAACAACGAATTTTCAAGAAAATAGCAAAATTTGCAACCAAAGAGGTCGATTATCAATTAAAATTATGAAACTTTAACCAAAAAATGAAATTTTTTATAACTTTCAACCAAGTAGTTGAATTTTTAACCAAAAAGATGAATCTTCAACTAAAAAAGATAATTTTTTAACTAAAAATTGAATATTTAAATTTTCAGCAAAAAAATTAATTTTCAACCAAAGAGATAAATTTTCAACTAAAATGATGGATTATTAAACTAGATTAGTTAATTAAAACATGAATTTTCAATCAAAAAATGAATGTCCAACAAAATAGACCAATTTTTAGTCAAAACAATTAACTAGAATAGTTGAATTTTCAACCAAAAAGATAAATTTTCAACCAGAAAATCAAAATTTTGAACAGATCACATGATTTTCAACTAAAAAAGATCAATTTTCAACCAAAAATTCAATAGCTAAATTTTCAGTTGAAAAAATTAATTCTCAATCAATGAGATGAATTTTCAACTAAAATTATGGAATATTCAACTGAAATAGTTAAAAAATTAATTTAAAAAAAAAAACGAATTTTCAACAAAATAGTTTTAAAAAATTTTACCGAATAGTTGGATTTTCATCCAAACATAAATTTTTAAACAAAATGATGAATCTTCAACTAAAGAAGATAATTTTTTAACCAAAAATTGAATATTTAAATTTTGAGTGAAAAAATTAATTTTTAAACTCAAGAGATAAATTTTCAACTGAAATGATGGATTATTCAACTATATTAGTTAATTAAAAAATGAATTTTCAATCAAAAAATGAATGTCCAACAAAATAGTCCAATTTTTAGTCAAAACAATTAACTAGAATATAGTTGAATTTTCAACCAAAAAGATAAATTTTCAACCAAAAAATCCAAATTTTAAACAGATCACATGATTTTCAACTAAAAAAGATCAATTTTCAACCAAAAATTCAATAGTTAAATTTTCAATTCAACAAATTAATTCTCAGTGAAAGAGATGAATTTTCAACTAAAAAAATAAATAAAAACGAATTTTCAACAAACTAGTAAAATTAGCAACCTGAGGTCAATTTTCAATTAAAATTATGAATTTTCCACTAAAAAATGAAATTTGTAATAACATTCAACCAAGTAGTTGAATTTTTAACAAAAAAATATGAATCTTCAACTAAAAAAGATACATTTTTAACCAAAAATTGAATAGTTAAATTTTCAGTAAAAAGACTAATTTTCAACCAGAGATAAAATTGCAACTAAAACGATGGAATATTCAACTAGATTTACTAACTAGAATAGTTAAATTTTCTACCAAAACATACCAATTTTCAACAAATCACATGATTTTCAACTAAAAAAACATCCATTTTCAACCACAAATTCAATAGTTAAATTTTCAGTTGAAAAAATTAATTCTCAATCAATGAGATAAATTTTCAACTAAAATTATGGAATATTCAACTGAAATAGTTAAAATATTAATTAAAAAAAAAAAAACGAATTTTCAACAAAATAGTTTTTAAAAATTTCACCGAATAGTTAAAAATTTTCACCAAATAGATAAATTTTTAAGAAAAGATTTTAACTCGCAGTAAAAAAAGACGAATTTAAATTTGAGTTGCACTTTCAGCTAAGAAGCATTTTTCAGTCAAGAGATAAAAAAACTTCAACCAAACAGTTGAATGTTCAAGTAAAATAAATAATTTTCAATCAAGAAGATTAATTCTCCAACAAAAAGGACAAATTTTCATAAAAATAGCTGAATTTGTAACTAAAAAAAAGAATCGAATTTTCAACTAAATTGTTAAATTCAGTCATATAAAGCTTCTTTTACAAACGAACTAACATTGTTATTTAATTTTATGACAATTTAAAGAAAATTTAGGCGCGCTCGCAAAGAAATTCCTTGACAATTCCAGGTTTTCCAGGTGAATTAGACACTTTGATAAGATTTAGCGTTGAAAAGATATCTATTAAATTTGCATTGTACACGTCACTTCATTTAAACAAACAAGGAAAAGTTCATTATTAACGTTGCAAAAGAGGAGGAAACGTACCAAATGAAACAAATTACAAATGTATTCTTAAAATACATTTAAGATTGTCAACTCAAAAAGCGAAAATGTTACTTTCAAGTGCTCAAAATCTAAAACATCGAAACTTTAAAGCGTTGTGATTAAAAAGCATCTAAACCTTTAAACGATTGATTAAAAAAAATTAATTTATACGGCACTCCTGTCAGCCTAACCTCAAAAACAGGAAAGAATTGAAGAACTAAAAAGCTCACAAAATAAAGCAATCTTGTGCAATAAAAGTTCCGTTGAACCGAAAACATCATCTCTGGTGTCCAAACTTTGGGCACATTCTAATCTTTCGTACCAAAAACGTTAAAATTTTGCGAATGTCAAATTGCTCCAAAAATTTTGATACAAAAACACAGCCATAGCCGGTTTCGAAACGAGGTTGCGGCTCTTATATTACAAGTAAATAATACTGAAAAACAAAATAAATTATAGAATTTTCCGGCTCGGTAATGAAATTAGGAGGGGCATTATTGTAGGTTAGGCATGAGGTTAGGGAACATTATAGCCGCCATATGCAGCCATGCCACGAGTGAACAACGTGCTGGGTGAGCAAGTTTGAAGATGCAATTTTTGTACATACCTTCGTCGGAGATATCATCCACGTATCCTTCAGGATCACTAAAATTCGGCTCTTCATCATCATCTACTGGATCTTCATTTAATTTATTACTATCGTCATTTTGGGACGCTTTTTCCAGCGACGTCTTTTTCGCCATGTTGGTGCGGTGCGGAAGGAACACTGTGTCACTGTGTACATGTGAATACCTCAAGTATGTGTACCATGATTTATCATTGTGTGTACCGTGTACACGCTCGAAAATGGCGGCTTGTGAATTACCCAGGTGTGTAGCAATTTATTTTTATTTTGGGCCCATATTTGTTTGAATTTTTTATTTAAAAAAATATAATTGATTAGAAATGAGAAGTAAATGAATGCGCGCGTTTACGTCTGGATTTTTATTTCCTAATATTTAAAATATAGACTATTCAAAAGTCCATTATTGACCAAATTTTTAAATTCAAAAAATATACGCGCGCTGTAGATAGCGCGGGAAACATTTGCATTGCCAATTAATAATATACAAATGTAAAATAAAATAACTATGGTACCAATTTATATTTTACGGTTTAATCACTTCAAAAAGAAAATAATTTGAGAGGAATGATTTTATTTTTCAGGAAATTTTTATTTTTTCACAGATTATAATGTGAGAAAAGGGTCTTGGAAAATTGGAAATAAAAAAATTGAGAAGATTCGAAGGATTTAGAGAATTCAAAGAATATCAGGAATTTTGAATATTCAAGAAATTCAGAGAATTCCGAATATTTTAGGAATTGGGGATATTGAAAAGCATTACAGACAATTCAGAGAACTTTGCAGCATTTATGAAATTCAAGGAATTTAGAAAATTCAGAAAAATTGAAGGAATTCAGGAGAGTTAGAGAATTGAAGGAATTGAGAATATTCAAGGATATCAGAGAATTCAAGGATTGGTTTTATTTTTCAGGAAAATTTTATTTTTATTTCTTCTCAGATTATAATGTGAGAAAAAAGTCTTGGAAAATTGGAATTCAAACAATTGAGAAGATTCGAAGGATTTCAGAGGATTTAGAGAATTCAAAGCATATAAGGAATTTTGAATATTCAAGAAATTCAGAGTATTCCAGGATTTCAGAGAATTCCGAATATTTAAGGAATTCGGGATATTCAAAAGGATTACAGGGAATTCAGAGAACTTTACAGCATTTGTGAAATTCAAAGAATTTAGGAAATTCAGAAAAATTTAAAGAATTCAGGGGAGTTAGAGAATTTAAGGGATTCAGAATATTCAAGGATATTAGAGAATTCAAGGAATGGTTTGATTTTTCAGGAAAATTTTATTTTTATTTTTTCACTGATTATAATGTGAGAAAAAAGTTTCAGAAGATTAGAATTAAAAAAATTGAGAAGATTCGAAGGATTTCAGATGATTTAGAGAATTCAAAGAATATCAGGAATTGTGAATATTCAAGAAATTCAGAGTATTCCAGGATTTCAGAGAATTCCGAATATTTAAGGAATTCGAGATATTCAAAAGGATTACAGGGAATTCAGAGAACTTTGCAGCATTTATGAAATTCAAGGAAATTGAAGGAATTCAGAATATTCAAGGATATCAGAGAATTCAAGGAATGGTTTTATTTTTCAGGCAAATTTTATTTTTATTTTTTCACAGATTATAATGTGAGAAAAGAGTCTTGGAAAATTGGAAATCAAAGAATTGAGAAGATTCGAAGGATTTCAGAGGATTTAGAGAATTCAAAGAATATCAGGAATTTTGAATATTCAAGAAATTTAGAGTATTCCAGGATTTCAGAGAATTCCGAATATTTAAGGAATTCGGGATATTCAAAAGGATTATAGGGTATTCAGAGAACTTTACAGCATTTATGAAATTCAAGCATATTAGAAAATTCAAGGAATGGTTTTATTTTTCAGGAAAATTTTATTTTTTCACAGATTATAATGTGAGAAAAAAGTTTTGGAAAATTGGAAGAGTTGAGAAGATTCGAAGGATTTCAGAGGATTCAAAGAATATCAGGAATTTTGAATATTCAAGAAATTCAGAGTATTCCGAATATTGAAGGAATTCAGGATATTCAAAAGCATCACAGAGAATCCAGACAACTTTACAGCATTTATTAAATTCAAGGAATTCAGAAAAATTGAAGGAATTCAGGGGAGTTAGAGAATTTAAGGAATTCAGAATATTCAAGAATATCAGAGAATTTAAGGAATTCAGAATATTACAGGAATTCAGAGAAATAACCGGATTTCAGAGCATTTAGCAAATTCAAGAAATTTCAAGGATTTCAAGAAATTAAATGCAATCAATGATTTCAGAGAATGCAAGGAATTCTGAATATTCAATGATTTCAGAGAATTACGAATATTCGAGGAATTCAGGATATTTAAGGATTACAGAGAAATAAAAAAATTTCAGGAATTCAGAATATTTTTTAAGGAATTAAGAGAATTTCAGAGCATTAAGAATTTCAGGAATTAAAAATATCCCAAGAATTCAATTGATTCAGAATATTAAAGGATCTTAGACAATTGAGTGAAATCAATGATTTGAGGGAATTTAGGAATTCAGAGATTTTAAGAAATTTAGAGAATGCAAAGAATTTAGAATATTCAAGGATTTCAGGTAATTGATAGAATTTCAGAGATTTTCAGGAATTCAGAATATTATTTAAGGAATTCAGGGATTTCAGAGCATTTAGGGATTTCAAGGAATTTCAGGAATTCAAAATATCCCAAAAACTCGAGGGATTCAGAATATTCAAGGAATTTAACATATATATTCAAGGATTTCAGGTAATTGAGAGAATTTCAGAGATTTTCAGGAATTCAGACAATTCAAGGAATCAGGGAATATGATAAATTCAGATAATTCAAGTAATCAGAGAATTTAAAATATTATTTTTTAAATTCAGGAAATTAAAAGAATTTCAGTGCATTTAGCAAGCTCAAGGAATTTCAGGAATTCAGCGGATTCAGAATATTCAAGGATTTCAGGGAATTTTGTGAAATCAATGATTTAAGAGAATTTAGGAATTCAGAGATTTTAAGAAATTTAGAGAATGCAAAGAATTTAGAATATTCAAGGAATTTAGAATATATTCAAGGATTTCAGGCAATTGAGAGAATTTCAGAGATTTTCAGGAATTCAAAATATCCCAAAAACTCGAGGGATTCAGAATATTCAAGGATTTCAGAGAATTTAGGAATTCAGAGAATGCAAAGAATTTAGAATATTCAAGGAATTTAACATATATATTCAAGGATTTCAGGTAATTGAGAGATTTTCAGGAATTCAGACAATTCAAGGAATCAGGGAATTTGAGAAGTTCAGATAATTCAAGGAATCAGAGAATTAAAAATATTATTTTAGAAATTTAGGAAATTAAAAGAATTTCAGAGCATTTAGCGAGCTCAAGGAATTTCAGGAATTCAAAATATCCTACGAATTCAGCGGATTCAGAATACTCAAGGATTTCAGGGAATTTAGTGAAATCAATGATTTAAGAGAATTTAGGAATTCATAGATCTTCAGGAAATCAGAGAATGCAAAGAATTTAGAATATTCAAGGAATTTAGAATATATTCAAGGATTTCAGGTAATTGAGAAAATTTCAGGGATTCAGAGATTTTAAGGAATTGATAGAATTCAAGGAATTTAGTGAATTCAGAATATTATTTAAGGAATTCAGAGGAACTAGAGAATTGAAATAATTTCAGAAATTCAAAATATTCAAGGATATCAGAGAATTCAGAATATTCAAGGAATTCAGGGAATTAAAAAAATTACAGGGATTTCAAAGCATTTAGAGAGCTCAAGAAATTGCAGAAATTCAAAATATCCCAAGAATTCAGAAAATTTCAAGAATTTCAGGAACTCAAATTTCTTTTGAGTTCAGAATTATCTGAATTCCTTGAATATATTGAAGGAATTCAGAATATTCAGAGATTTCAGGAAATTTAATAAAATCAATAATTTCAGAGAATTTAAGGAATTCAGAGATCTTCAGAAATTCAGAGAATGCAAAGAATTTAAAATATATATTCAAGGATTTCAGGTAATTGAGAGAATTTCAGGGATTTTCAGGAATTTAGACAATTCAAGGAATCAGGGAATTTGAGAAGTTCAGATAATTCAAGGAATCAGAGAATTTAAAATATTATTTTAGAAATTTAGGAAATTAAAAGAATTTCAGAGCATTTAGCGAGCTCAAGGAATTTCAGGAATTCAAAATATCCTACGAATTCAGCGGATTCAGAATATTCAAGGATTTCAGGGAATTTAGTGAAATCAATGATTTAAGAGAATTTAGGAATTCAGGGAATTTAAGGAATTCATAGATCTTCAGGAAATCAGAGAATGCAAAGAATTTAGAATATTCAAGGAATACAAAATATATTTAAGGATTTCAGGTAATTGAGAAAATTTTAGGGATTCAGAGATTTTAAGGAATTTAGAGAATTCGAGGAATTGATGGAATTCAAGGAATTTAGTGAATTCAGAATATTATTTAAGGAATTCAGGGAATTAAGAAAATTACAGGGATTTCAAAGCATTTAGAGAGCTCAAGAAATTGCAGAAATTAAAAATATTCGAAGAATTCAGAAAATTTTAAGAATTTCAGGAACTCAAATTTCTTTGAGTACAGAATTCCTTGAATATATTGAAGGAATTCAGAATATTCAGAGATTTCAGGAAATTTGATGAAATCAATAATTTCAGAGAATTTAAGAAATTCATGGATCTTCAGGAATTCAGAGAATGCAAGGAATTTAGAATATTCAAAGAATTCTCCGAATTCCGAATATTCAAGGAATTCAGAATACATTCAAGGATTTAAGGAAATTGAGAGAATTTTAGGGATTTCAGCGCGTTTACGAAATTCATAATATTTCAGGAATTCAGAGAAATCAAAGATTTCAGAGAATTCAGAGATTTTAAGGAATTCAAAAAATTTCAGATAGTTCAGAGAATTCAAGGAACTAAAAATATCCCAGGATTTGTGAATATTTCAGGATTACAGGGAATTCAGAGATTCCAGAGCATTTAGCCAAAAATACGAAAAAGCCAGAAAGAAAAAAAGTGTGAACCAAAAAGACGCATTTTCTACTAGAGTTTAAATTTCCAACCCGGAAATATAAATTTTCACCCAAAAAGTTAATTCTCAACAAAATATTTGAATTTTCAAGCCAAATAGTTGAATTTTCAAACCAAAAAGACGAATTTTATTCCAAACAGTTTAATATTCTATCCGAAAATATGAATTATCAACAAAATCGTTGAATTTTTAAACAAGAAAGATCAAGGATTGTGAAGAATTCAGAGATTTTCAGGAATTCAGAATATTCAAGAAGTTTAAGACATTCAAGGATTATAGGGAATTCAGATAATTTCGGATCATTTAGAGAATTCAGAAGAATTGAAGGAATATCAGGACATTAGAGAATTTCAGGTATTCAGAATATTCAAGGAATACAGGAATACAGAGAACTTCAGGGATTTTAGAACATTTAGGGAATTCGGGAATTTCAGAGAAGTGAGATAATTTTAGGGAATTCAAAATATTTAAGGAATTTAAAGTTATTCCAATTTTTCGAAAACATCGATATTTCACGCTTTTATAAAAAATCTTTCTATTAAATTGACATATTATCTGGAACTTGGATTTATTAGACGCATTTTATAAAATTTCGTGCTACTATGACGAAAAAAATATCATGTTAATATTATAACTTTGATCAAGGGCTTTCAAGAATGCGGAAGAGACAAATTTATATTGCAAAAAACATCATATCAATTTATTTATTCGTAAATATACATAATAGTTTTGCGTATACGCTATAAATTAAAAAATACTTTACAATAAAAGATAATATCTTTATACAGACTTTATAAAAATTCCTTCTTAAATATAATATATTTTATAGTGATTTTAACTAAGCATAAATACTATGTATTTTGATTTTTTACCTTTCAAGTTAATAAGGTATTGTTTAAAAATTTTTTTTTTTAAAAGACCAAAATTTTAGTTAGCTTGAATTACTTGAGCTGCATTTTTTACCCTATTTGGGGATAAAATATCACTAGAAATTCCTGATTTATTAATTTTTTTCAAGAGTTACCTTTTTCAAATGTATAAAATTCTCAAAAGTTTTGAAGAATTATTTGAGGGTGTTGAAAATACACCAAATCCCTCATTTTGTTTAATAAATTAAAACTATCAACATTTTTATTTTAAAAAGCCAGCGCCTTTTTGGCGCGAAAATTAAACTACAAGAGTATAAACTAACAAATAAGTTAGAAGTAAATAAATTCTAGGTATATCTTTAAAATAAGTATCCCGGAATTCAGTTAATTTAACTGTTCAATTATTAATTATTTTAAATAGTTCTAATCTCAGTAATAAAATGTAATATAAATTTAAAAAATTGTTATCTCGCGAGTTGCACTTTTTGATCAACTCATCTGAAAATAAATTATAGTATTTTTTCAAGAAGAATTGAAAAGGATACATCGCAATTCGTAGATTTAAAATACACACCAGCGGTAATTGATCTACACGCCTGTTTTTTAAACTGTTGCTAAAGTACCCTAATTTTTATAATTTTTTAAATTAAATTAAATAATAGTTGAAGGGAAGGTGTCAATTTTATAAAAAAATATTGCAAAAAAACTTCAAATTTCGACGCTTTCAAAAAATTGAAATAACTGCAAATAATTAACTTTTTTTAAAGGATGTATTAAAGTTATATCAAATTCAAACATGTGCATGGCTAAAAATAATGTATAAAATCGAGCCAAATATACCAATTGTTAATTGTAACTAATTTTGGAAGAGAATGGAAGGTGAACTTTAGAAAAAAAATATTTCAGGTTAAAATAGTTTATTTAACAATATTAATTTAGGGTTTTTTTTCGTTTTCTGTTTAGGTAAAAGTTACAATTCTTATCTATTTCTAAGGTTGTAGGGCTCATTTTACTCCTAGAAAAATTCCCTACAAATCTCTTTGGCACGTTTTTATTTGAAAAGTGTTACTTCAGAAAAATATTGTTTATGAAAATAAAAACGGTATAATTCATAAATAAATTGTTTAAATGAAAACGATATATGAGTCCAATTAGTTGCATTTTCAAGCCAAAAAGATGAATTCTCCATAAAATAGTTGAATTTTCAACACAAAAATATGAATTATCAACAAAAAAGTTAATTTTCAACAAAAGCGTTAAATTTTCAAAAAAAGATTTGAATTTTCTACCAAATTGTTGAATTTTCCAACGAAAAAGGCGAATTTTCTACAAAGCAGTTTAATTCACAATCCAAAAATGTGAATTTTCAGGAAAAAAGTTCATTTCCAGCAACAAAAAAAACAACCAAAGAGATGAATAAATCTTTAATTAAAAGGCGCTTTCATCAGTCAAGAATGAAAAAAATGTCAACTGAATTGTTGAATTTTTAAACCAAAGAGACGAATTTTATCCAAAACAGCTTAATTTTCTATCCGAAAATATGAATTATCAACAAAAAAGTTAACTTTCAATAAAAGCGTTGAAATTTCAATTAAGAAACATTTTTCAGCCAAGAAAGATAAAAAATTTCAACCAAATTGTTGAATTTTTGAACCAAAAAGATGAATTTCTATAAAACAGTCAAATTTGCAACCAAAAAGTTAATTTTAAATTAAATATTTGAATTTACAACCAAAAAATTGAATTGAAAAGCGTTGAATTTTCATCCAAGATAGATTTTTCAGTCAGAAAAGAAAAAAATTGTAACCAAATTGTTGAATTTTCAAGCCAAAAGGACGAATTTCCAACAAAAAAGTTAATTTTCAACCAAGAAAGATTTTTCAGTCAAATAAGAAAAAAAACTGAACCAAATCGTTGACTTTTCAAGCCAAAAAGACAAATTTTCTACAAAACAGTTACATTTTCAACCCCACAATATGAATTTTCACGAAAAAATGTTAATTTTCCACAAAATATTTGAATTTTCAAGCCAAAAAGACGAATTTTCAACAAAACAGTAGAATTGCTACTTTTACCTAAAGATAAAGCAATAGCATAAAACTCTAAATAAGTATCGCTAAATAAACAATTTTAATCTGAAATATGTTTTTCTGAAGTTTGCCTTCAGTTCTCTTCCAAAATTAGTTAAATTAATAATTGGAATATTTGCCTTGATTTTATAAATCATTTTTAAGTGCTCATTTTTGAACTTGCGATAACTTTAGTACATTCTCCAAGTTCACGGACTTATTTTAAAGGAAAGTCTCCAGAGTATTTTTCTAAGTTGTTAAGATGTTTTTTTCTCCTAGATTCTCCATTACAGTCAAACTTAGTACGAAAAATTCTCCAAATTTCCAAAATGTGTAAATATCTACCAAATTTGTTCAAAAATCATTATTTCCAGATTTATTTCAATTTGTTGAAAACATCGAAATTTTCCTTTTTTTGCATTAACTTTTTAATAAATTGAAATTTTTCTTCAAATTGGGCCTATTAGACGCCGAATTTTATTAACTTTCGTGCTATTAAAAGGAAAAAATTCATATTAATATTATAAAAATTAAGACACGTTAGCAACAGCTCAATAAATAGGCATGTAGATCATTTTCGCCTGAACTCTAGAATATTTTATTCCTTTTTAAATTATTTTAAATAATTTTTTTCACTGAGATTTTTATAAAAAGAAGAGTAAAAGTTACTCTTTTATAATATGGTGAATTTTCTCCTCATTAGGAGAACAGCCGAATGATAGTTCCGTATCAGTATCATTATCAGAAAAAGAGTCATAGCTGGATGATGAGGATTCACTGTTGTTTTGAAGTTTTTGCATAGGTTTAGTCTTCGAATTATACAAAAGAGAAGAACCGGGACCTTTACTAACCAAGTGTTTCTTGGATGTTGGCTTTTTCTCATCGACGTGGTGTGAATCTTCTTCCATCTTACGTTTCGAATTTAAATATTTATTCTCATCAGAAGTGTCGGCACTGCCAGCTGACGAAAATTCGTTTTCGTTTTTAGCGTATATATTTTCTCGTATATATAACTTTCTTGGATCATAGCTAGCATTGGTGTTTACGTAGAATTTCGCGGCTTCCTCGCTTATCTTCGAACCGCGGTCCACATCACCTTGCGGATCACAAACCCCGTCGGCAGAAGGATCCTCCATTCTGGAAACACAATTCTGGTTTATTAATTTTTCGGGAAAATAGGTTTTCAAAGTTGTTCTTTAGACATGGATCACAGTCCGTCCCTTTTTTGCCCGCTTAAATTTGAAAAATATCCTAAAACACCTAAAGTCGAGGATTTTGACCCAATTTTTCCCCTTTTTTACAAGGTTTCAATTCATTTTGTAAGAACCATAAACAAAAATTAAAGACAATAGAAAACAAAACGCTTCGGAAGAGATTATTGTTGATGATATCAATTTCAAATATTTCCTAAAGGATTTATTTGCTGATTTTGTAGATGTGAAGGACATCGTCGTTAAAATGCTCTAAAAACCGGGGAAATAAGGACATTTTTAACGAAAATAGGGGAATAAATTCTTTTAAATACATTTAATATGGTTGCTGTATCGAATTCAATTTGAAAATCCTTAAATTCCTAATATTTCAAGTAAAAATATTTCATTTTCAATAAAATAGATTAATTTTTAACATAAAAGATGAATTTTCAACCAAAAGATTACTTTTTTACTAAAAAAGAAAAATTTCCAACCAAAGTGATACATTTTTATCTGAAATGATGAATCTTGAAACAAACAAAAAATTAATTTTCAACAAAGTAGTTAAACTTTTAACCACGTAGTTCAATTTTCTCTCAAAAAAGATTAATTCTAAACGAAAAATGTAAATTTAAAAAAAAAAAAAAAAAGATTTACATTTTAAACTAGCTGTGAATTCGATCTCGAGTGTTTCCACTTTGTATTTATAATTATATGGTGCTTATTTCACGAGCATTTTGCTTCCCGTTAGAAAATGTATTTGCTTCCTCATAGAGGAAGAATTAGTGATTTTTTTTTAATAATAGACAAACCAAAGTCTTCATTTTGATCAATTTAAAAATAGAAATGTACAAAAAATACAAAATTACAAAATAATACAAAAAATTTTCTAAATACAAATACAAAGCAGACAAATCAAATTCTGTATTCGAAATGATAATTTTTCGAACTGGAAAAAGGAAGGGAAAAGTTCTGTCCCACCCTATACCTTTCCCAGCTTTATGATTTCTTTACAAAAATTGTCAGAATTATTCTATTTGAAAATTTATGATCAAAAAGTATTTTCTATTCATGCGTCAACTTTGAATTATGTCGATGAAAAAAGTTTTTCTGTTTAAAACAGATGTTTCAAATATTATAAATGAGTATAACTTCCATAAGAAAGAAAAAACTTTCAAGAAAATTGTTGAATTTTCAAGACAAAAAGATTAATTTTCTACAAAACAAATGAGTTTTCAACCTGCAGATATGAATTTTCAACAAAAAAAAAAAATTTGAGCTAAGAAAGAAAAAAAATTTCAATCAAATTGTTGAATAATTATCAAGCCAAGGAGATGTATTTTTCACGTAACAGTGGAATTTTCAACTCGAAAGTATGTATTTTCAACAAAAAAGTTCATTTTGAAACAAACATTCGAAATTTCAACTAAATATTTTAATTTACCAAATAGTTCAAAAGACGAATTTTCTACAAAATAGTTTAATTTTCAATCCGAAAATATGAATTATCAATAAAAAAGTTAATTTCCAATAAAAGCGTTGAAATTGGAACAAAGAAAGCTTTTTCAGTCATCCGAAACAAAATTTGAAGCAAATTGTTGAATTTTTAAAGCAAAAAGATGAATTTCTACAAAACAGTGATATTTGCAGCCTAAAAGTTAATTTTCAAAAAAAAATTTTAATTTTCAACTAAATATCTGAATTTTCTACCAAACAGTTCAATTTATAAGCCAAAAAGACGAATCTTCTACAGACACTTTAATTTTAAACTCAAAAATATAAATTATCGACAAAAAAGTAAATTTACAACCACGACAAATTTTTCAGTCAAGAAAGAAAAAAAATTTCAAATAAATTGTTGAATTTTCAAGCCAAAAAGGCGAATTTTCTACAAGACAATAAAATTTTCAACATAAAGTTAATTTTAAACCAAACATTTGAATTTTCAACTAAATATTTTAATTTTATACCAAATCGTTCAAAAGTTGAATTTTCTACAAAGTCGTTTACTTCGCAACCCAAAAATGTGAACTTACAATACAAAATTAACTTTGAAAAAAAAAAGTATTTTCAACAAAACAGTTAAATATTTAACCAAAGAGATGAATATTCAACCAAGAAAGATATTTCAGCCAAGAAAAGAGAAAAAATTTGAACAAAAAATTTGAAAAAAAAAATTGTTCAAAAAATTGTTAAAAATTGTTGAACAAAAATTTTTTAATTTGAATTGTTGAATTTTTAAACCAAAAGACGAATTTTACATAAAAATAGTTAAATTTTCAACTAAGAAGTTGATTTTCAACTATGTATTTTGATTTGCAACTAAATATTTCTATTTTTAACCAAACAGTTGAGTTTTGAAGCCACAAAGAAGATTTTTTCAGAAGAAATTGAATTTTTCAACCCTTTAATGTGAATTTTCAATAAAAAACGTATTTTCAACAAAATAGTTGAATTTCTAAACAAAAAGAGATGAATGTTCAATCATAAAAGATTTCTAAGTCATGAAAGAAATTTTTTTTAACAAAATTGTTAAATTTTGAAGCCAAAAAGACGAATTTTCTACTAAACAATTAATTTTAAACCTGAAATTATGAATTTTCAACAAAATTAATGTTCAACCAAATGGGGGAACTTTTCAACAAAATAATTAAATTTTTAACCAAAAAATTAATTTGTTAACCAAAAAAAGATGAATTTGAAACCAAAAATATATTAATAGACTTTTCAACCAAAAAGATTTTTGAGCCAAAGAGACGAATTTTTGACATAAAATTTAAATTTTCAACCTGAAAGTATGTATGTTCAATAAAAAAAGTTAATTTTAAACCAAACATTTGAATTTTCAAGCAAAGATACACATTTTTAACAAAATAGTCACCGTTTTAACCAAAGATACGAATTTTCAACTAAAATGATGAATCTTCAACCAAAAAAAAATGAATTTTTTAACAAATTAGATTCAGCCAACTAGTTGAATTTTTAACCAAAAAAGATAAATTATCAACAAAAATTAATTTAATCAGTACATTTTTCAAAAACGTAATAGTGGATTTTTCTACCAGAAAATACAAATTTTCTACAAGGCAGTTGAATTTTCAACATAAAGTTAATTTTTAAACAGACATTTGAATTTTAAACTAAATAATTTAATTTTCAACTAAATAGTTAGAAAGTTGAATTTTCTACAAAACAGTTTACTTTTTAACGAAAAAATGTGAACTTTCAATGAAAAATTAACTTTTAACTAAAAAAAAGGCAGTGGCTAGTCGTCCCGAAAAATTGGGGGAGTTCGAAAAGGGTATGGACTAGTCGTCCCGAAAATTCGGGACGACTAGCCAAGCTCATGAAAAATACTCCACTACTCATCCCGAATTTCGGAATGGCGAGACACTCCGAAAAAAAATATTTTAAACAAAATTTTTAACTAAAAAGTTAATTTTCAACTAAATAGTTAAACTTTTAACCAAAAAGAGATAAATCTTCAACCATTAAAGATTTCTAAGTCAAGAAGGACAAATTTTTTAAAACAAATTGTTGAATTGTAAAGCCAAAAAGACGAAGTTTCTACAAAACGATTCGACATTCAACAAAATTAATTTTCAACCAAAAAGGATGACTTATGAAAAGAATTGTTGGATTTCCATAAAATGATTACATTTTAAACAAAAAAATTAATTTTTTAACCAAAAAAGGATGAATTCACAAACAAAAATATATTAATAGACTTTTCAACCAAAAAGAATGAACTTTCAATAGGTGAAGCCGCGATAAATAAATAGGGATTTTGATTCTTTTTAAAGACATTTAAAATATGTAATAAAAGACGTAAAACGGTGTATCAGAGAATATTCTGTTAGTTTTTGTCATAAAAACAAAGTTTTGAAATCAAGAATAACACTGTAGTAGGGTTTTCAAATAGTCGTTTATGTTTTTTCAAATTATTTATTTCCAGCTTACTTAGAAAAATACTTTGAACTATATTTTTCAATCTTTGATCTTTTTAAATTTTGTATGATTTATTTGTTTCCGTAGAAAAAGCTAAAAAGTTCACAGATTTTTCAAAGCTAACTAAAAAAAATTTTTAATCAAAAATGACTAGAAAACTGACTGAACACAAGGCACTGTTATAGGGCACTTTCGATCAATATTCACATGATATAAAAAGTTTTTAATAATAAATGAAATCCCCCCTTTTTTACCTAAAATTGAACTACTGAACAGCTGTGATCCCTGTTTAAAACTACTTTTGAAATTTAAATGTTTCTTTGCATCTACAATGATAGCTCTTCCATTTCGAATGAAAAATTCAAAAGCCATATTAAATTCAACATTTTATTACATTAATTACTAATTAAATTAACTTTTTAAATTGAATTTCGAATGTTTTGTTAAAAGCTGTTTGAGCGCGAGGAGTTTATAGGTTAGAAATCGAATTATATTTTTCAAACGCGTTCTACTTCTTATTTATACTTTGTGAGAATTTTATTAATTATTTATCACATCTCTTGTATACTTTTAAATATTAAATTATTTATTACTTACTTTTTTTTATACGAAAACCTTACTTTTTCGCAAGATTTAATGTTACGTTCTAGTTATGTTGATAGCTTCGCACATCTTTGTTTACATCAGGGGCGTCACCTGAAATGGGTTCTTCTCGCCCAAGGCGGGAGATTTAAAAAAATAACTAGCAGAAAATTATTTTTGAGTTAAGAAATTGGATATGGATGGACAAAAAATTGTATTTCAAAAATTCCCTGATTTTTCCCTGACAATTATAGAATAGAATCTTTTGTAAATAGAATCAAACAGTTTTATCAGATTAAAATAACAAAATTTTCGAATATATTTTTTTATTTGAAGTAAAAAAGATTACTCTTCTACCGTGAAAGATGAATCTCCAACCCAGAAATGTTGACTTTTTATCAAAGTATGTATATAAATTTTGCATAAAGTAATCAAGTTTTCAACAAAATATTTGAATTTTTCACCAAATTGTTGAATTATCAACCTATAAAGCTGAATTTTCAACTGAAAGGCAGAATTTTCAAACAAAAAAGATAAAATGTCATCCAGAAAAAGTTGCATTTTCAACCAAATAATTGAATTTTTTAGAAGGAAGTTAAATTTCCAACAAAAAAAGATGAATTTTCATTCTAAAGGGACGATTTTTCTGTCCAAATGGACGAATGTTCAACAAAATAGTTGAATTTTCAAAAAAAAAGGTGACTTTAAAAAATAATAATTAAATTTCCCACAAAATAATACAATTTTCAAAAATATAATTTATTTTTTAACCAAAAAGATTAAACTTTAACCAAAAACAGTTGAATTTTCAACTCAATAATTGAATTTTCAACAACAAAAAATTCACTTTTAACCAAAATGTTGCATTTACAACCAAATAGTTGAACTTCAAAGCAAAAGAGACGAATTTCCAACAAAATAGTTAACTTTTAACCAAATAGTTAATTTTCCAAGCCAAAAAGATGACGTTTTTAAAAAACAGATGAATTTTCAACACAAAAAGTTGAATTTTAATCAAAAAGATGAATTCTTAACGAAAAATGTAATAGTTCAGGACAACAAAATAGTTGTATTTTTAGCCAAATAGTTCAATTTTCAACCTGAAAAGATGAAATTCTCAACAAAAACGTAATAGTTGATATTACAAAAAAAAAAGAAATTTCTACCAAAAGAGATGAGTTTTAAATCCAAGAAAACGAATTTTCAACCAAGAGAATAAATTTTCAGCTAAAAAAAGACAACTTTCCAACAAAAGAAATTGATTTTAACAACACAGTCAAATTTTCAACGAAAGAGGTGAATTTTCCAATCAGAAAGACGAATATTCAACAAATAAAGATTTTACAGTCAAAAAAAAAGTTCGTCCGATTTTCAACCCAAAAATATGAATTTTCAAGAACAAAATTAACTTTCAATCAAACAGTTGCATTTTTAAACAAAAAAGAGAAAATTTCAAACCAAGAAGATTAGTTTTCTACCAAAATAGACGAATTTTCATCTGAAACAGATAAATTTTCAAATAAAAATGAAAAAGTTAAATTTTCAGTAAAACAAAAATTAAAAAAGATGAATTTTCAAGAAATAGTTCAACTTTCAACCAAAGAAATGAATTTTCATAAAAAGTGATGAAGCTTCAACTAGAATATTTAAATTTTCAGTAAAAAAAATTATTTTCAACAAAAAAAAAAACGAATTTTCAACTAAAATGATGAATCCTAAGCAAAAAAAAGGTTTTTCAACACAGTGGTCCAATTTTCAACCAAGTAAATAATTCAATTTTCAAAAAAAAAAAAAGAATTTTCAACGGATAATGTAATAGTAGATATTTTAGCCATAAAATATTTTTATTTTATATCAAAAACAATTGAATTTAAACAAAAAAGGTTTTCACGAAAATAGTTGAATCCTCTATAAAAAAAAATAAATTTTCAACCAAACTGTTGCATTTTTGTCCAAAAAAGTCAATTTTCAACCAAAGAGATGAATTTTCAATTAAGATGATAAATCTGCAATAAAAAATAATTTTGTAACAAAATGGTTCAACCTGCAACCAAATAGTTCAATTTTCAACCAAAAAATATAAATTCTCAATGAAAATCATTTAACTATATTATATTTTTGAAAAAGGTAATAGTTGATATTTCTACCAAAAAGGTTTTAATTTTAAATCAAAAACAGTCGAATTAAACCAAAAGAGATGAACTTTCAATAAAGTAGTTGAATACACAACCAAAGAAGGTTAATCTTCAACCGAATATTGAAATTTTTAACTTAATATTTGAATTTTTAACCCAAAAGCACGAATTTTTAACAAAACAGTTGAATTTTTAACCAAAAAGTTCAATTTTCAAATACATAAAGAGATGAAGCTTTAATAAGAAAGATAAATTTACAATAAAATAGTTAAACTTTTAACCAAAAAGGATGAATCTTCAACAAATAATGTAATATGTAGTAGATATTTTAACCAAGGAGATGAATTTTCAACTAAAATCATGAATCCTCAACAAGAAAAAATCAATTTTTAACAAAATGGTTCAACCTCCAACCAAGTAGTTCAATTTTAAACCAAAAAAATTTGATTTTCAAGAAATAATGAAATAGTAGATATATAAATGTATTTCACCAAAAAATATTTTGATTTTAAATCAAAAACAGTTGAATTTTCAATACCAAAATAAGAATCTCAACAAAAAGTTAATTTTATACCAAAAGAGTTGAATTTTCAATCCA
>CAKNYM010052653.1:180745-195666 GCA_932195095.1 Andricus curvator
AAAATAATAATCTAAACAAAAAGTTAATTTTATAACAAAAGAGTTGAATTTTCAATCCAAAAGGACGATTTTCAACAAAACATTAAAATTTGAACCAAAAAGGATGACTTTCTAACAGAAGTTTTTTTTCATTTTCAATTAAAAAAGAACAAAATTCAACAAAATAGTTGAACTTTTAACCAAAGAAGATGAATTTTCAATAAATATGTAATATTTAGTAGATATTTCAATCAAAGGGATGAATTTTCAACTAAAATTATAAATCACAAAAAAAATCAATTTTTAACAAAACGTTTCAACCTCCAACCAAGTAGTTCAATTTTAAACCAAAACAGATTGATTTTCAACAAATAATGAAATAGTAGATATATAAATATATTTCAACCAAAAAAGATTTTAATTTTGAATAAAAAACAGTGGAATTTTCAGCACCAAAATACGAATTTTCAATCCAGAAGGACGACTTTCAACAAAACAGTTAAATTCTTAACCAAAAAGGATGACTGTCTAACAAATTCGTTGACTTTTTAAACAAAGAGATGAAACTTTAATCAAAAAAATAAATTTTCAATACAGTAGTTCAACCTTTACCCCAGTAGTTGATTTTTCAATTTAAAAATATCACCTTTCAACAAAATAGTTAAATTTTTAACAAAAAAGGATGAATTTTCAACAAATAATGTAATATGTAGTAGATATTTCAACCAAAGTGATGAATTTTCAACTAAAATAATAATCTTAACAAAAAAATAATTTTTAACCAAAAAGTTCAACCTCCAACCAACTAGTTCAATTTTAAACTAAAAAAGATTGATTTTCAGCAAATAAGTAGTATCTATATAAATATATTTCAACCAAAAAAGATTTTAATTTTAAATAAAAAACAGCATTTTCATCACCAAAATATGAATTTTCAACAGAAAGTTAAAATTCTACCAAAATAATTGAATGTTCCACCCAAGATGACGAATTTTTAACAAGTAATGTAATTGTAGATATTTCAACCAAAAATTTTTGAATTTATAGAAAAAAAGTTGAATCAAACGAAACAAAAATTAAATTGAAAAATTTAACCAAAAGATTAATTTTCAACCAAACAGTTGCATCTTTATCCAAAAAAGATTAAATTTCTACTAAAACAGATGAATTTTTAAACCAAAAACACGAATTTTCAAAAAAATAGTTGGATTTTTAACCAAGAAAGATTTTAGTTGAACTTGCAACCCCAAAATATGAATTTTCAACAAAAATTAAATTTTCTACCAAAATATTTGAATTTTCAATCCAAAAGGACTATTTTGAACAGATCAGTTGAATTTTAAAACAAAAAGGACGACTTTTGAATAAAATCGTCCGGAGGAAGAAATTATTAACAAAAACTATTAGTCGAATTAAATTAATTTTTTTTTGTTTTAAATTTTTTTTAACAGAACTATTAGCAAAACTTAATTTCCAAAATTTCCTAATTTTTCCCTCACCACTAATAGTCAAAGACAAGATCTTGTAACATTTTTAGCATAGAATCATTTATAAACCGAATGAAACATTTTCAAATTTAAATAAAACAAATTTCAAATTTGACTTTTGCAAAATTTTTTTCAGACTCGCTGATTTTCCCCTGATTACCAGGTTTTCTACGGTGACCCTGTGGATTAAAATATGTTTCAAAAAGATAAATATATTTGAAATAGGAATCAATAAAAATTAATGTGGACTGATTTTTTTTAAGAGAATGGTCGCCATTTTTTTTCTTTCTTTATTGTTATTAAATTAATATATTGTGTTTATATATATATATATATTTATATGTATATATGTATATAACAGCGACAAGTACAATGTATTTCCTTATGATTATCAATGATAATCATAATTGAAGATCTTACAGAGTACTATAGTAAAATAAAAGCTGCGAAATAACGGTATAATCATAATCGTAATAATAATAATCGCATTATTTATAACTTTAGTCCATCGTGAATTTTACACTCTTATAGATACAGGGATACAGAAAAATAATACCGTACAATCGAGGTGGAATATTCTTGAACTGTGTTAAGCAGAAAAACGAACATGATTGCAAAAATCGAAGCGAGCGATTTGTAACAATTTCTTCTTTTTTTTAATTCCCTTTTGCTCCAGTGAAAACTCACTTTTAATCTGATACATTTGTGTCATTGAATCTTCTGTATGGATTGTATCTTATCTGATAAAAATAAGTCTCTCTCCAAAAATGTGATTAAAAATTTTCAATTTTACCAGGCAAAATACAAATTATTACAGGGATCACAGTCCGTCCATTTTTACCTAATCCCCTTTTTCCCCTTGAATTTGAAAAATCTCCTAAGACACCTAAAATCAAGAACTTTGACCAAATTTACCCATTTCTGAAAGGTTTCAATTTATTTTTGTTATGAATCATAAACAGAAATGCAAGACATTAGAAAACAAGACGCCTTCTGAAGCAGATTTTTCAAGAAAATTGAATAAATTCTTTTAAATAAAATTAGTGTGGGTATTAATATTAAACTAAAATTTAAGTGCTTCAAGTTCTCAATATTTCAAGTGAAAATATTTTACTCTTATCAAACTAGATAAATTTTTAACTAAATATTTAAATTTTGAACCAAAAATGATAAATTCTCAACGAAAAATCGTTTAATTATTATATTTTTCAAAAAAGGTAGCAGTTGATATTTCTACCAAAAAATATTTTTATTTTAAATAAAAAAAGTACAATCCAAATAAGAAAGACAAAGTTTTAACCGAAAAGTTAATTTTCAACCAAATATTTGAGTTTTCAACTAAATATTTGAATTTTCAACCAAATAGTTCAACTTTTAACCAAGACGTTGAATTTTTAACCAAAAAAGAGAAATTCTCAACAAAAAATGTTATAGTTGATAATGAAACCAAAAAAATATTTTAATTTTAAATAAAAAACAGTTCAATTCTTCTAGATAAGACAACTTTTCAATAAAATAATTTATTTTTCAACCAAACTATTATATTTTCAACCCAAAAATAAAAATTTTCAACCCAAAAGGATGAATTTTCAACAAAAAAGTTCATTTTCAGCCAAATAATGGAATTTTTTGCCAAATAGTGGAATTTTCTACCAAAATAGTTGAATTTTCAAACAAAATGAATAAATTTGTAACAAAATTGTTAATTTTTCAAGAAAATAAATTTTTATCCAAGTAATCAAATTTTCAAACCAAAAAGACGATTTTTCAACAAAATAGTTCAATTTTCAATTAGCAAAGATTTTTCAGCCAAGAAGAAAAAAAATTTCAAAAAAATGTTGAATTTTCAAGCAAAAAAGAGGAATTCTCAACGAGAAATGTTATAGTTGATAATTAAACCAAAAAATATTTTAATTTTAAATAAAAATAGTTTATTTTTCAACCAGACTATTGAATTTTCAACCCAAAAATATGAATTGTCAACAAAAAAGTTCATTTTCAAGCAAATAATAAAAATTTCTATCAAAGTAGTTGAATTTTAAACCAAAAAGGATAACTTTTTAACAAAATTGTTAAATTTTCAATAAAATAAATCAATTTTCAACCAAGTAAGAAAATTATCAAACCAAAAAGACGATTTTTCAATAAAATAGCCTTATTTTCAACCAAAAAGACTTTTCTGTCAAGAAGAAGAACAATTTTAACCAAAATGTTGAATTTTTAAACAAAAAAGACGAATTTTCTACAAAAATGTTGAGTTTTAAACTCAAATTATGGATTTTTAACCAAAAAGGGTTGTCAGCCAAGAAAAAACCTTTAACCAAATTGTTGAATTTTCAAGTCGAAAAGGCAAATTTTCAACAAAACAGGTACATTTTCAACCAAAGAGGTGAATTTTCAACGAATTCATGATTAATCTCTAATGAAATTTTTTTTTTCAAAATAAATTAGTGGAAATTTCAACCAAAAAATATGAATTCTCAACGAAAAATGTAATAGTTCATATTAAAAAACATTAATAAGAATTTTAATTTTTAACTAAAAACCGTTGAATTCATACAAAGAAGACGAATTTTCATTAATTGAATCCTTAACCAAAACACATTAAGTTTCAAATAGAATTTTCAACAAAACAGGATTTTTTTGTCAACAAAGAAAAAAATTCAACCAAATAATTGAATTTGCTATAAAACAGTTGAATTTTCAACCTGGAATTATGAATTATCAACAAAAAAATTAATTTTCAACCAAATAATTGAATTTTCTATGAAAATAGTTTAACTTTTAACCAAGAAGGATGATTTCTTATCCAAATTGTTGAATTTTCAACGAAATAAATAAATTATAAGCCAAATAGTAAAATTGTTAACCAAAAAAGATTTTCAACCAAAAATATAATAGTAGACTTTTCAAACCAAAAATCAGGTAAAAGTTTACACTTTAGCAAACAATAATTTTGAAAAATCTTTTCCAAATTTTGTTACCTTCCAGGATAATAATTTTTTAAATTCTCTTTTTTTTTACACTAGAATCTTTTTTTAACTGACTTAAATTTTTTTTTAACATTTGAGAGTTTTCAACTGATAAAAATAAATTAGAAAGACATTTAAAAGTCTAAAGAACCAAAAACAGAAAAAGTAGGTTTTTCAAAACTTAGAAAAATATTTTGAACCCAGGCTTCTGTACGAGAAAGAATAAAATAGAAAAAAATTGAGTAGTATAATAAATCAAAATCTATCTAATGATAAAAATACATTTAAAAAATGAGAATTTTTCAATCTTCGATCTTCTTGAATTTTTTCCTGAGGTATTTTTATGAATAGATATCAAATGTTTTTATAATAAATGAAATCCCCTTTTTCGGAAAAAATTCCCTTTTTACCTAAAACTGAACTACTGAACCGCTGTGATCCCTGTAATTTTTCGTTCCCATCAGTCAGAGATACAAAAAATGAGGCTAAACGACCGCCTATTACTTCCTGCGTGACTTTCCTTATATTATTAATATTAGGATTAATAATTGTACCTTTAATTAACAATCCTATTTCCGACCGATCTATCGCATCGATATCGGATTTTCTGTTTTTACAGTACACGCATGAACTTTATGTATACTTCACTTGGTCCATTTTCGACGCAATCGTTTATTTACAACCTGAGTCTCCCTGGATCAAAAGTGAATTAATGTCAAATTAAAAAGAAATTATTAATAACAAATGCAAGGATCGGCATTAAAATAGAATTTCAATTTCATAGATTAGAAACAAATTCTACTCCACCTATAATCAAATTAACTTTCAGCCCTTGACATTTTGGAAGTTCGGACAGAGGAAACCGCCCCTACAGTGGATAATGCAACCCACAGTGGATAATCATTAATTAAGAGCACAAATAAAAGAAAAATAATTAATTTTAATTGTAATTTACGAACACGTATAGTGTCTTAACTATTAATTATATTAAATCAATTATTTTACGTATATTAGTAATTTTAATTAATGATTATCCACTATAGGTTGCATTATCCACTGTAGGGAGGTTCCCCTATCTGAAAATCTAATCTAGTTCGCTCTTAATCACGAAACAACATTCCACCTCGTTGTGACCGGTATGGAAATATCGAAGTTTTTCAATTTATTTTCTCCATCGTTTTTTTAATCATGCTATCTGTATGTGACACATTTACAATAATAACAATATGTTACTCGTCGTCAATCGCCACATTCGCTTTTCTTTCGCATCGTATGTATATATGTATACTATATATATAATTCGAAAAAGTTTGTGTCTCTTTTTTTCCTCTTAAAACTGTTTTATCACAAAGTTTTCGAATGTATCGAATGTTAACGTTACATACAGCAGGTTTTAGGGGCTCTCCCCACTCCCTCGCCTCGGTGCAAAGGTATTTGTTAATTTCCAAGTCGGATTAATAATTGTTCCTCTCTTTTCATAATCATGATCGTTGCACATTCTATTAAAAATCCACTTTCGCAGATTTATAGCAGCACTCTTTATTCCGTAATTCATTATAATTTTTTTTTATGTCAAAGGGTGAATTCCATGCCGGACTCTCACAAATAAACCCTTTCGTCATCGATTTTTTCAAAAACTTTGGCTACTTTTTCGTTTAGTAGAGAAAATATAGATTGCAAAAGGCTTCACAATTTTTTTTTGAAAGTTGCACTTTTTTTGGACACTTTTTGAGTCTTTAATGTACGAATTGCACTAGTTCATTAAAGGGGCGACTGAAAAATCCCGAAAAAGAAAATATTCGAAATAGAAAATTCTTGAAATTATAAAATTGCCGAATAATAAAATTTCCGATAGAAAATTGCCCAATTATAAAATAACGGATACTGAAAAATTCCCGACACTAGAAATTTATCGAATATAAACAATAATTTTTTTTTTATAAATTATATTTATTCCTTAAAAATACAATAATTAAATATATGATCAAAAAATTTTCATTTTGGATGTTCAATGTATTTTTTTAAAATTATTATTTGAATTTGATGTAACAATAATTTATAAAAAATCTCAATGCAAAAGAAAGATGAAAGAACAAGATTTTTATTACAAGAGCAATAACGTAAAAAAACTACTATGCACATTTTCGAAAAAAACTTGGATTGAGAATTTTGTTTTCAATTATTGTTATTTTAAATTTAAACGATAATTTTGAAAAATACATTGATTATTAGAAAACAAATTCTTCGATCAAAGTATTTCATTATTGTTTTATTAATAAATAAATAATATTGAACAAAAAACAATTTTTTTAATTGTATCAATTCGGGAATTTCATAATTCGGCAATTTTCTGTCGCGTATTTTATTATTATGAAATTTGAAAATTCGGTAACATTATAAACTGTTGAGAATTTTATTATTTAGAAATTTGAAAATTCGGTAATATTATCGACTGTCGGGAATTTTATTATTCGGTAATTTTACAATTCGGGATTTTTATATTTTGGAAATTTTATAATTTCGTGAATTTTCTACTTCGAATATTTTATTTTTCGGGATTTTTGGGTCGCCCCAGTAAAGGCTGTACCGATTAGCTCGGTTTCATTCTAATCAACTAAAATTGTTTAAAAAATTTATTTGTGATCTTTTTAAACAACAAAATTTTATTTTCTTAATAACTCGATTCGCAAAAAATGCCTACCCTGATTTTTGTTATACTCCTTTATTTTCTACTTAAAAATTCCCTTTTAGAAAAGATATTATAAAACCTATGTATTTGACATAAATTCTTTTAAAAAAACATGTAAAAAAATGCTGAAATTAATTGAATTGTTTGGGCCCAGAGAAAAAAATTTGTTGATTGGCATCCGAAAAAATTTAAAAAAAGGGGAGACAGAAATATCTCGAAAAATAAAATTTCAGACACCGTAAAATTTAGAAAAAAGAAAATATTCGAAACAGAATATTTTCGAAATTATAGAATTGCCGCAATATCATTCATTCTTTGAAAAGAAATTTTGAAGTATACAATAAAGAAGTATACAGAAAATCAGGGTAGCCTTTATTGGGAATCAAACTTTTTTGTTTAAAAAAATGAAAAATAACCATGAAGGTTCTTGTAATTAACTAATGCAATTCGTATTTTAGAGACTCAAAAAGATTTCAAAATAGAAATAGTGCAATAACTTGAAAAGAAAAAAAATTGAAGTGAAATCTTTGGCAATCTATATTTTCTCTACAAAACAAATAAGTAGCCAAAGTTTAAAAAAAATCGTTTGTGTGAGTCCGGCGTGGAATCCACCAAAGTTCCAATAAAACATATTTCCTCAAGTTTCGCCATTTTATTCCTTCTTGAGAGCTTTAAAATTTCGTTCAAGTCAAGCACGCAAGTTTAATAAATTAAAATGTTTAAATAAAAAAATGCAGTGTTTGGAAGTCTGCTGATTTGTATTAATGATAAAAAATAATCAATAGGGAAACCCTCCATACAGTGGATAGTGCAACCTACAGTGGATAATCATTAATTGAAAGCACAAATAAAAGAAAAACGATTAATTTTAACTTTAATTTATGAACACGTAAAGTATCTTAATTATTAACTGAATTAAATTAATCATTTTATACATATTAGTATTTTTAATTAATGATTATCCACTGTGAGTTGCATTACCGTAGGGAGGTTTCCCCTATGTAAATTGAAACTATTCACAGATGAAAAAATGAGCATTTGTAGTTAAATTTAGGGTAAAGTTTGAGATATAATTTAAAGATTTGCTGCCTGCCAAACACTGGGAAATTTGTACACGAATTTTAGACCCAGTCAAAAGAGTTTCTCGAAAATTTACGTGCAGCGCGCTCGACGTAGTTTCTTATTAGCTATAGCTAAAAAAAGAATTAATCAAGTACTATTAAATTGTTTACGTGGAGAGAGAAATTGAATATTTTATTTGTATTTTAGCGTTTTCGTATCGCTTTCGTTCTAAGCATAAAATTCTTGATTATAGCATTTTGTTTCAAAGATTGGAGGTCGAAACTAATCAAGATCGCTGCACCGCAACGCGAGTAATTCTCAGGAAGAGTGCTCTGCGTCTTTCGAAAATTTGCAAAAACAGGGTGGCCACTTTTATCGTCGGAAAAAATTCCCCGTTTTTTTGACGGTTCGAAAATATGTTCAAGGTCATTGAAATTAAAAATTTCAAACTGTTTAAACTGAAAATTGTTTCATTTGAAGTACTAAAAACTAAACTGCTAATTAAAGCTGTCAAAATTGAACTTTTCTGAACTTCCCAAATTAAAGCTTAACAAAATTTTTATTCCAAAACTTTTAAATCAATTGTTTAATAATCGGGGAAAAAGTCGTACGAATAAAACTTGTTTTTGGTGACTACAGGCTTCACAAAACAAGGGGAATAGGGTGATTTTTCACGAAAATCTTCTTAAGATTTCGAGTTGAAATATATTGAATTTTCAACAAAAAAGATAAATTTTCAACTCAAAGACGAGTATTCTACTTGAAAGGTGAATGTTGTAGAAAATAGTTGACTTTTTATTAAAATAATTGAATTAATAACCAAATACCTAATGGTCTAATTTTCAATAAAAAAATATTCGACATTCATTTATTTTTAACCAAAAGTTGAATTCTCAAGCCAAAAAGACGATTTTTTTAAAAGAAAGTTGAATTATTAACCTGAAAAGGTAAATTTTCAACAAAAAATATAATTTTTAACCAAGATAATTTTTCAACCAAATAGTTGAATGTCAAAAAGAATAATTTTGAACCAAATAGTAGAACTTTCAATAAGAGGCGAATTTTCAACAAAACACACTTAAATTTTTGACCAAAAAGATGACTTTTTTACAAAATAATTGAATTTTTAACCAAATAGTTGAATTTTCAACCTAGTAAGACGAATTTTCAAACAAAAAACATTAAAATTGAATCAAAAAAAGTTGCAATTTTCAATTTAATAGTTGTAATTACAACCTAATAGTTGAACTTTCAATCAAAAGAGATGAATTTTCAACAGAAAAGTTAAATTTTCAACCAAATAGTTTCAATTTGTAACAAAATAGTTGAATTATCAAGCCAAAAGGACGTATTTTTTAGAAGACAGTTGAATTTTCAATAAAAAAGTTCATTTTCAAACAAATAGTTGAATTTTCAACAAAAAAGTTAATTTTCAACCAAAAAGTATGATATTTCTACCATGAAATATGAATTTTGAATCCAAAATGACAAATTTTGTATCCAAAAACAATCGCAATTCCAACAAAATAGTTGAATTTTCAATCTAAAAAGACGCATTTTTTAGAAGACAGTGGAATTTCCAGTAAAAAAGTTTATTTTCAAGTCAGAAAGATGACTTTTCTATTAAAAACGATGAATTTTCAATCCAAAATGACGAACATTCTGTCAAAAAGACTATTTTTCAACAAATAATTGAGTTTTTGACCAAAAAGATGATTTTTTGAAAACAAAATCATTGAATTTTTAACAAAATAATTTAATTTTCAACAAAATAGTTGCATTTTTCCAAACAGTGGAATCCTCAACAGAATGGTCAAATTTTCAACAAAAAAGATTAAACTTTAACCAAAAATAGTTGCTTTTTCAAACAAAAAATGACTTTTTAACAAAGTAGTATAATTTTCAACAAATTAATTAAATTTTCTACAAAACCTTTTAATTTTTCACCAAAAATGGTATAGTTAAATTTTCATTTCAAAAAATGAATTTTCAACCAGTTGAATTCAGAAAAAATCCAGAAAAGAAGAATTTTTAACAAAATAGTTGAATTTTCAACCCGAAAATATTAGTTTTCTATCAAAAAAAGTTAATTTTCTATCCAATGAATTTTCAACAAAATACATTAATTTTCTACAAAAATAGTTCAATTTTTAGCCCTAAAAGACGAATTTTCAGCAAAGCAGATGAATTTTCAACTGAAGAAGATGACTTTTGAACAAAATAGTTGAATTTCCAACAAAAGAATGAAAGATTTAATCAAAGAGTTTAATTTTCTACCAAACTGTTGAATTTTCAAGCTATAAAGACGCATTTTTTTCGAAGGCAGATCAATTTTTAACCAGAAATGTGGAAAATTTTTAAGCCAAAAAAGACGAATTTATTAGAAGACAGTCGAATTTTTAACAAAAAAGTTAATTTTCAACAAATAAAGACGAATTTTCGACGAAATAGTTGAACTCTCAATCAAAAGGGATGCATTTTCAACAAAGTAGTTGAATTTTTAACAAAATAGTTGAATTTTCAAGCCAAAAAGACGAATTTTTTTGAAGAAAGTCGAACTTTTAACAAAAAAGTTCATTTTCAACCAAGAAAGTTCAATTAAAAACAAAAATAATTGAAGTTTCAACGAAATAATGAAAAAGTTAACCAAAAAAGATGAATTATCAACCAAAAATGTAGTAGTAGACTTTCCAACCAAAAAAGAAGACAATAACACTATTTGGAAAATTTTCAAGCCGAAAAAGACGAATTGTTTAGAAGACAGTTGAATTTTCAATAAGAAGTTGATTTTTTAACCAAATAGTTGAATTTTCAAGCCGAAAAGATGATATTTTTAGAATACAGTTGAAGTTTCAAGCAAAAATAATGAACTTTCAACCAAAAGTAGTTGGATTTTCTTATTAGTTTCTATTAATTCAGTTCTCATTTAAGCGAAAAAACAAGAAAAAGGGGAAGTTACTAGAAAACACGGGGAAAAAGGTACTGTTTTTACAGATATTTTTTACCATTAGGAGCATTTTATTATGCGCTGCTGCTGAAATTAAAACTAAGCATTATTTTATCAACTTTAAGGTTCTTTATTGAAAAACAAACAAAATTCTGCATTATTTCCCGTTTTTTCCAGATCTAAACAAATTCCCGATCATTTCCTGCCTTTTCCGGTCTAGTGGCCACCCTGAAATAATATTACTTATCAGCGAATGTTTATCATACGTATATAAACGCTAACATCGGTCTTTCCGACGAATTCATAATCTCTCTTCGTGGCACATTATTTTTATCTCTTGTACGTTTGAAAAACTCGTTCCTCACATGTTACGACTTAGACGATTCGATAAACGAATGGTACGTATCCACTTTGTCCATTACCCATTATAATAAAATACACATTCACGACGTTATGATAATTTTAGTCTTAGAATTCTTAAATGACTTTGCGTATGTGCGTGGTACCTACAAGTCGACCTACCACGTGTGTCATTCGTGACAGTCTATTATATACAATCGCAGAAAAATTGATTAAGAGTTCTGATATATTTGTGTCTTTTGTTCTCGCGTTTCTTATAAAAAAATTCGTTCCAAATGAAAGCACCAACTCGCGTTCACATTCTGAAGTGTCGCTTCTTTGTTTCGCACTTCACGGAGTAATCGAAAGGATATACATACATGATGTAGACCTTAAATTTCGAAGACGCCTGGGCCGTTCTTAGGACGACACGAGACGCGGAAAATAATGCAAACACTTTCGAAATGTTGCCTAAACCTATCTTATTAAGGTCGTTTCCACAAATTATGTAACAAGAGTCGCTGCTTTGTTTTTATGTACAACTTTAGATTTATTAACACGAGCAGAGGGACCATCTTCCCTACTTCCGCTCCGGACTTATATATCTCGATGACGAAGGATTTAAAAGGATTCACGATGAGGATAATATTAAGAAACTGCCTCCGAGAATCAAAGTGATCCGGTGATGCTTCATTAATGAATACCTAATATTTACAAATTTCTCTGACTTTCGCTAATGAAGTTCTCGGAATTCCCTTCCGTGGAATTCGCGACGATCGTTTAATTTTAAGGCATTGCTATTTGCCGTCAGTCGGCGAACAAGAGTTCTTTTTATTTGGCAGTAGCGAGAAAGATAGAAGCGGATACCTTTTGCTTGATTTTTTTGGTGATTGAACCCGCGCACACTTTTGTATCTTCTCTTGTCCTTGTCCTTGTCCGTTTATCATCCAGCGATTCGAAGGCGTCGTTTTCTTGAGTTACGAAAATAGTGATCCTCTAATTTGAGGAAGCAAGTCTCTGCATCTAAATCGGACGGCTTTCCTGCCTCGATCCAAATTTCCATTGCCAGAATGCCAGAATTGCCAGAATGTCCATTTCCAGGTGGGATTTGTCGTCCAGGGTGTAAAAACGAGCGTTGATTTGGGGGCCGAACGGTACTTCGCGCTCGACTGGGAACCGCGGCCCCGTGTGTCATACAGGTTCCTCCCTTTTGAAATTAATATTCTGCGAGGCACAGAAATCGCGAGTGAAGGGAATACAGTTGAAGAGTTTGCAGACTTCGCACTCGTAGACTGGAATGTTGTAGAACAAGGCGAGGAGCAGGGTGAAGAGACCTAAGATGAGGACTGTGCAGACCCAGATGAGGAGGACTTTTCGACGACGGTCGTAGTGGCCGAAGGAGATGAATGGCATGAAGGCGTAGGCGGCGAGGAAGCCAAAGATGAAGCCGAAGAGATGAGCGTAGTTGTCCACCCAAGGCAACACTCCCAACATCAAGAGGACCACGAGGATCATCATCAGTTTGAAAATGGCTCTTCTTGGATATTTCAGCATCGGCCAACAGTGGAGAACCTCGACGATCTGCGTTGCTAGAAGAGCAAAATGTGCACCTGCTGGTCCCACCTGAAGCACAAAACATTTTTTTAAATGAAAGTATATTTTTAGAATTTGTTAGGGTTTTGTAGCCCCAGGCAGAGATCCTTAAAGTTTGGTCGTACTTTTTTTCAAAGAGTGGAAATTATGGGAGCGAAAGTAGGGAAAGTGAGGGTAAATTAGGGGAAATTATGGGAGGCAAAGTAAAGCGAAATTAGGAGAAAAAAGTAGGTAAAGGGAGGGTATGGGAAGTAAGTGGAAAAAGAGGGGTGGGTAAGGAGGGGAGAATAAGGATGGGGAAGTGAGAGAAAATGGGAGGAGGGTAGGTAGGGAAAATGAGGGGAAAATGAGGGAAAGAGAAGTAGAAGAAATGATATGAGGGGAGATATGGGTAATGGTAGGAGGGGCAATAGGATACATGGGGGGATAAGGGGAAAGGAAGTAAGAAAAATGAGTCGAGGGGAAGAAGTGAGCAAGAAGGTAGAGGAAGAGAGGGAAAATGCGCGGAGGGGATGTGAGGGAAATAAAGGGCGGAGAAGTAGGCGAAATGAGAGGAGAAGAAGTAGAGGAAGTGAGGGTGAGTAGGGGAAGTAAGGGAAATCACGAAGGGGAAGTATGTGGAAATGATGAGATGGGAAATAAGGGAAGTCAGGGAAGGAAATGTAAGGGGTAATGAGAGATGGAGAATTAAGGGGAAACCAGTGATGGGAAAGTGAGTGGAAATGGGAAGTAGGGGGATGGGAAGTATGGGAAGTGACGGGTAATGAAGTAAGAGGGAGTTAAGTAGGGAAATTGAGGAAAAATTAGGGAAGAAGTAGAGGAAATCTTAGGAGGAGAGTTATGAGGAAATAATGAGAGGGGTAGAAGGGGACACGAGGGTAGAGGAAGTACGGGAAAATAAGGGGAGGTGAACTGGATGAAATGAAGGGTGAGGAAGAAGCGGCAATGAGAGGAAGAGAAGTAGGGGAAGTGAGGATAAAATGAAGGGAGGGAAAGTAGGAGAGGTGAGGTGTGGGGAAGTAGAGTAATCAGGAAAAATGGGGATAGAAAGCAAAGGAAAAAATAGAAATGAAGGAAAACGAGAGTAGAGAAAGTAGGCGAACTGAGAATAGAGTGAACAGGGAAAATTAAGGGAGGGTAAATAGGGGAGAAGAAGTAGTGGGAATAAGGGAGGGGAATTTGTTTAAGTATGTTAAAATGAAGGTAAATTTGGGGAGATACGTGAAAAGATGTATGAATAAGAATGAATTAGGTATGAATGAGAGAAAGTCGGGGAAGTGAGGGCAGAAGAAGTAGAGTAAGTGAGGGGAGGGAAAGCAGGTATAGTGGGGAGGGTAAAGAGTGGGAGGTGAAGAGAAGGTATAATGAGGGGAAATGGGGAGCGGAAGCAGGGGAAAAAGAAAAAGTGAGGGGAGGTAAAGTGAGGGGTGGGTAAGCAGGGGGAATGATGGAGAATTAGGGACGGGGAATGAAGGCAAATAGGGGGAAGGGAAGTATGGGGAAATTATAGGAGGGGAAGTAGAGGAAGTGAAAGGAGGGTGAGTGAGGGGAGGGAAAGCAAAGTAGTTGGGAGAGGAAGTAGGACTAATGGAGGGAAATGGGGAAGGTAAGCAGGAGAAAAAGAAGAAGTGAGGGGAGAGGAAGTGAGTCGTTATAAGAAAGAAAAAATTAGGGGAGGTTAAGTAGGAGAAATTGGGGGAAAGGAGGTAGGGGGAATGGGAAGTATGATAAAATGAAGGTAAATTAGGGTAGTTATGGGAAATTACGGAAGAGAAAGACGGGGAAATGAGGGGAAAGTGAGAGGATGGGAAATAAGGCAAAAGAGAGGGGGAGTGAGGGGAGGGAAAGAAGGA
>CAKNYM010052653.1:195676-206408 GCA_932195095.1 Andricus curvator
TAGGTGGAGGTAAGTAGGTGGAATGAGGGGAAATTAGGGACGGGAAAGTAAGGGATATGAGGTGTAGGGAAGTATGGGGTAATGATGGCATGGCAAGTAGGAGAAAGAAAGGGAAATAAGGGAAGGGAGGTAAGGGAAAAATAGAGGAGGGGACGTGAGGGGAATGAGGGGAGGCGAAGCAGTGGAAGTAAGAAGAAATTAGTGGAGGGGAGTGAAGGGAAATGGGGGAGGGAAAGCAGAGGAAGTGCGGGAAATGTGAGAGAGGAAGTAGAGGAAGCGAGGTGAAACCGGGTGAAGTGAGGGGAAGGGAACGTTTGAAGTATGTATTTAATTAACGTCTAAATAGGCTACGAAACCCTTTTCGTAAGCGCACGGCGCCTAATTTGACTAATTTTTAGAATGTGAATTTCAGATTTATAAATTTATAGGTATATTGGTTTAATATTTATACCTCAGCTCTATAAGGAATGAATATTGCACTAGCCAAATTCCCAGCCAAAGCGCCAATGAAGTAGATGAGAGCTATGCGTAGGGAACCAGTCAATTTTTCCAAATCCCTCATTAGAAAGTATTGCACGAAAAGGGTGATAGCAAGGTGGATAATTCTGAAACAAAGAAAAAACGAGGATAATTAGTCAGAATTGAAGTCCAATTTAGTATTACACTAAAAATTACATTAGTATATTTGTTTAAGTCTACTTTTAAAAAAATTCCAGGTTTACGTTTCCAAAAAAATCCAGTCAATTAAATTCCATTTCAAAACATTCTACTGATCGTAAACTAATTTACTAACCATTTCTTATATAATTATTAATTAATGCAAATGTATAGGAGTTTTCAACAATTGTTGAATTATAAACAATTCTCATTAATATTAATAGAAAAGTTCTTGAAAGTCTCAAATTAATATAATCATATCGAGGAGTTGAACACTCGACTTTGAAGTGTTCAATAGATTTCAAGACTTCAAAGATTTAAAAAAATTTCGAAAGTTTTCAAAGATTTCACAAAGATTTTACAAAGATTTCAGAAAGAGTTTAAAAGATTTCACAAAGATTTCACAAAGATTTTAAAGATTTCAAAGGTTTAAACAGATTTTAAAAGATTTCAAAAGATTTCAGGAGATATGAAAAGTTTTCAATATATTTCAAAATAGTTTCTAAGATGTCGAAAGATTTCATAAAGATTTCAAAGATTCCAGAATTATCATAAAGATTTCAAAGATTTCGAAATTTTTTTGAAGTTTTCAGAAAGATTTGAATATGTTTCCCAAAGGTTTCTAAGTTTTCACAAAGGTTTATAAAATTTCAAAATATTTCACTATATTTCACAAAAATTTCTAAGATTTCATGAAGATTTCACAAAAGATTTCAATATTCAAAAAAGATTTCACGAAGATTTCAAAACATTTCAAAGATTCCAAAAAATTTCAAAAGATTACAAAATATTTCAGAAGTTTTAAAAAATTTTAGAGAGATTTCAAGAGATTGTAAAAAATGTCAATAGATTTCACAAAAGTTTCTAAGATTTCAAAAGGCTTATAAAGATTTCAAAGATTTTGCAAAAGATTTCACAAAGGTTTCTAAGATTTCAATGATGTAAGAAAGATTTCGAAGATTTTACAAAGATTTCGCAAAAAATGCAGCAAAATTTCAACAGATTTCAAAAAGGTTTTTAAGCATTCATGAAGAATTCAAAGATTTGACAAAAGATTTCAAAGGTTTCAAAAAGTTTTCTAAGGTTTCAAAGATTTCATAAAAGATTTTAATGATTTCACAAAGATTTAAAAGATTTCAAAATATTTCAGAGGATTTCAAAGACGTTACAAAGATTTCAAATGATTTAAAAAAATTTCAATATATTTCACAGAGGTTTCTAAGAATGCACAGATTTTATCAAGATTTCAATGATTTCGCAAAGATTTCAAAACATGTTAAAATATTTCTCAAAGATATCAAAGATTACAGAAAGATTTCAAAAGATTTCAATAAGGTTTTTAAGATTTCAAAGATTTCGCAAAAAATTCAGAAAGATTTTAATAGATTTTACAAAAGTTTCTAAGAGTTCAAAAAATTTTATATATATTTCAAAGATATCAAAGATTTGAATAGATTTCATCAAATATTTCAATGAATTCCATAGATTTCAAAAAAGGTTTATAAGATTTCAAAGATTTCATGAAGATCTCAAAGTTTTCATAAAAGATTTTAATGATTTCACAAAGATTTCAAAGATTTAAAAAGATTTTAAAAAATTTCAGAAGATTTCAAAGACTTCAAAAAATTTCAATATACTTCACAAAGGTTTCTAAGAATACAAAGATTTTATAAAGATTTAAATGATTTCGCAAAGATTTCACAAAGGTTTCTAAGATTTCAAAAGTTTTCAAAGATTTCATAAACATTTCTGAAAGATTTTAAAGAATTACAAAATTTCATTGGATTTAAAAGATTTCAGGAAGACTTGTATAACAAATTTCAAGAGTGATGAACCCCTCGAACATATTATTTTTATTAATAAAAAAATCAATTCCTATGAATTCGGAAATTAAAAAATAGCTATAAAGTACTAAAATAATTATCATGAATTTCAAATAAATGTAACTAAAATAATTCCAATCACATTCACAAAATTTCATGAATTTTCCAGATTTTTTAGAACTTTTTCACAACTTCACGACTTATCCAGGTATTTCAGGCCATGTAGCAACCCTGAATAATTAAACATTTCAAATCTGGCTGTAGAATATTGACGACTTTTCAAATTTAACAGTATTAAATTGGGATGCATTAATTTTGAAAACGATTACATATTTAAAGAAGAGTTCTCAATGATCTCCTTTTATTTTAGATTATATTTATAATTGTATTATGTCTGCTATCGAATTATAAATGATTGCAATTAAAATGCTATAAGACTTTTTATTAGAGCTCAATCAATATTTTTATCTTTAATCTGCTTATTAAATTCAATCAGAAAATCTCTTTACTATCCGTGGTTTAAAACTTTTAGAAATTTAAATACAAGGTTTCAGTTGAAAACGGCAATTGATTTTAAGGAAGCTACAACTTTAATTTTAAAATAAAATGGAATTTAATGAAATCAGACGCATTCAACAGCCTTCAAACTTGTATATAACAAAGAGCAAAAGTAACTTTAATATAAAATAATGGGTGAAAATAGTATTTAAAAAATAGATAAAACAACCTTTTTTCAACACTTTCGAAGAGTTATTTAAATCTCAATGTTTAATCTTTTAAAATAAAATATACCTCATAAGGTTGATTATTCATCATACTTTTCAAACTCTTAGCCCTTTTTCAATTTTTCATGTTAAAAAATAAAAATTTGAATTTAAAATTCGTCAGTTTGGAGGTTTTGTTCATTTTCGAAAAGGAATATCTTGTACGGAGAAAAATTCAAAAACTCAGGCTTTACAGTAACATTTTTTCATTTTTATCCTCACAAGATATTCCTCTTTGACAATGAACGAAGCTTCCAAAGTGATGAATTTCAAATTGCAATTTTTAATATTTCAAATAAAAAATTAAAAAAAGAGCTCAAATTCTGAAGTCTGATAAAATATTTACCTTATGAGGTAAGTTTTAATTTGAATAATTAAACACTGTGATTTTAATAATTCTTCGAAAGTGCTGAAAAATCGTTATGTTTCAGGTATTTTCAAAATACAATTTTCGCCCATTATTTCATAGTAAAGTTACTTTTGCTTATGTTACATAAAAGTTTAAAGATTGTTGATTACATCTGCCTTTCATTCAAGTTAATTTTAAGTGGTAGAATTTTCGATCTTTGGAATTCAAAAGAATTCAAAAAATTTCAAAATAATTCAATGCAACTGATAGGAAATACAGATGAATTTTAAAAAAATCAGGATAAATTTATAAGAATTCCGAATGTACGAGTATTCAAAACAGTTCATATTAAATTCAAAAGAATTCAAATGAATGAAAAAAATACACCTGAAAATTCAATTGCTTTCAGTAAAATTGAAGTAAATTTACAAGATATTCGTATCAAGAGAATTTCAGAGACTTCGATGAAATCCATCAAAATTTGTAAGAATTGAACAACATTTTAGAAATAAAAAAACTTCCATTAAATTGAGAAAAATCTGATGAAATTAAGAAACATTCAAGGGTATACAAAAGAATTTGATGAAATGCCTAAGAATTGAAGGTGAGTTATACAAAAATTAATTCATTGAAATGAGTAGAATTGAATGAATTTAGAAGAATTCAAGTAAATTAAAAAGAATTCATGAAGATTAAAAAAAATTCTAGAGGAATCCAAAGAATTCGAAAGAATTTGAACGAATTCAGGATAAATTAAAAAAAATGAATTGAAAAAATCACAAATATTCCATTATGTTCAGTAAAATGGAAAAGAATTTAGAAGATTTCAAGGGGATTCAAGAGAATTCGACGAAATGCATACGAATTCAACATGAATAAGAAATAATTCAAGTAAACGGAACAAAATTGCTAAAGTCCGAACGAATTCCATTAAATTCAGATAACTGGGAATTTAAAATTCTTCAGGGTAAATTACAAAAAAAAATGATACAAAAAAGATCCATTGAATTTTTAGTTTTCAACCAAAATGATGAATTTTTAACAAAATAAATGAATTTTCTACCAAATAGTTTAATTTTTAACTTATGAAGAATACATTTTGAACGAAAAATGGAATAGTTAAATTTTCAGATAAACAATTCATTTTTTAACAAGCATAAACGAATTTCAAACTAAGTTGATAAATTGTCAACCAAAGAGGTGAATCGTAAAAAAATGAATTTTTAACAAAAGTATTGAAATTTTAAGCCAAAAAGATGAATCATCTACAAAACAGTTGAACTTTTAACCCCAAAATATGATTTGTTAACAAAATTTTCAACCAAATAGATTAATTTTCAGCCATTAACATACATTTTATACCCGAAAAGATGAATTTCCAACAAACAAGATTAATTTTCTACCCAAAAATACGACTTAACAAAATACATACATTTTCAACAAATACATGCATTTTTAACTTAAAGAGATCAATTTTTAACCAGAAATGTAATAGTTAAATTTTCAGTTACAATAATTAATTTTCTACCAAAAATTGAATTCATTTTTAACAAAATAGTTTAATTTTCAACCAATGAGATGAAATTCTTAACTAAAAAGATACATTTTCAATGAAAAATGAATTGGTTAAATATTCAATTGAAAAAATTAATTTCCAACCAAAAATTAATCAAATTTTTGAATAATATTTAAATTGTCAATCAAGTCAACCAAAAACTAGAAAAGATCAATTTTCAGTTTTAAATATCGATTTTCAACAAAAAATGAAATAATTACATTTTTAAAGTAATTCTAAAAAACGAATTTTCAGCAGAATAGTTAAATTTTCAATCAAAAAGATGAATTTTTAATTAAAACTATGAATCCAACAAGAGGATTAATTTTCTATCAAAAAATAAGAATTTTCAACAAAATACATGAATATTCAACCAAAAAAATTAATTCTAATCAAATTAGTTCAACTTTCAACTAAGTAGTAGAATTTGTAAACAAGCAAAATAAATTGCAAACCAAAAATATAATGTTTGAGCCTCCATTGACACTATTTTTTATCTCTGATTTTTTTTTTCCAATAATAATATTCTAATACTTAATTTCTTATAATACTTTTTTATTATATCTTTCATGTGCACTTGATTCAAAAATTATAAAACAAATATATAATATACAAATCAACTAATAAATACAGATAGGTCTATCAGTTCTACATTAATAGCAGCCTGCAAAGCAGACCTGAGTCATTATCATCTACCAGGAGGTACTTAAGCAAAATACCAGTTAAAACTTAAAGCTAAGTTTGCGAACTACAAAAGAGAAGCTCGCGTCCTTAAATTCTAAGACTAATTCTATGATTCGAAGGAAGACTTTTGGTCCGTATCATTTTCTTTATGGGTGTTCCTTTCTTGAATGAAGGAATCACCTTGGCGATGTCATAGTTGAGGTGCGTGTCGGGGATCTTGAAGGTTGGTTGCCGAATTTGGTCTTTAGGTTTAGAGCTTGTCTTGAGAGCTGATGTACTTAGCCAGCCTTTGTATAAGCGACGTCTTTGTCTACGAAGATGATGTCTTGCCCTCGGTCTTAGCTGATTATCTGACTGGCAAATTGAAAGCCAGTTACGAGATACCTGAGCAGCATTCAGAAGTGACTTGCTGTCCAGGTGTCGTAGTATCAACTGACCAACTTCTAAGGGAAGATCACTGACGATGTCAGTTTTGTTCTGGCTAACGCCGAAGAAGCGCATCAGTTTCCTAAAGTATTCCATGTTTGCAGTAGGAGCGAACAGTTGGAAGTGAGTGGTCAGTTAGGAACCAGGAGGCTTTTATATACGCTACCCAGCGGGGTGCTGTTCAACTTCCGGAAATCGACCAATTAGAGTACGGCACCCCGCTGAGCAGGGTATACAAAAGCTCTCTGGTCCACAATTTTAACTCACTTCCAAGTGTTCTCTTCTGCTGCAAACATGGAATACTTTAGGAAACTGATGCGCTTCTTCGGCGTTAGCCAGAAGAAAACTGATATCGTCAATGACCTTCCCTTAGAAATCGGTCAGTTGATACTACGACACCTGGACAGCAAGTCACTTCTGAATGCTGCTCAGGTATCTCGTAACTGGCTATCAATTTGCCAGTCAGATAATCAGCTAAGACAGAGGGCAAGACATCATCTTCGTAGACAAAGACGTCGCTTATACAAAGGCTGGCTAACTACAACTGCTCTCAAGACAAGCTCTAAACCTAAACCTAAAGACCAAATTCGGCAACCAACCTTCAAGATCCCCGACACGCACCTCAACTATGACATCGCCAAGGTGATTCCTTCATTCAAGAAAGGAACACCCATAAAGAAAATAATACGGACCAAAAGTCTTCCTTCGAATCATAGAATTAGTCTTAGAATTTAAGGACGCGAGCTTCTCTTTTGTAGTTTGCAAATTTAGCTTAAGTTTTAACTGGTATTTTGCTTAAGTACCTCCTGGTAGATGATAATGACTCAGGTCTGCTTTGCAGGCTGCTATTAATGTAGAACTGATAGACCTATCTGTATTTATTAGTTGATTTGTATATTATATATTTGTTTTACAATTTTTGAATCAAGTGCACATGAAAGATATAATAAAAAAGTATTATAAGAAATTAAGTATTGGAATATTATTATTGGAAAAAAAATATCAGAGATAAAAAATAGTGTCAATAGAGGCTCAAACATTATATTTGTGGTTTGGAATTTGTTTTGCTTGTTTAAAAATTTACTACTTAGTTGAAAGTTGAACTAATTTAATTAGAAATAATTTTTTTGGTTGAACATTCATGTATTTTGTTGAAAATTCGTATTTTTTGATAGAAAATTAATCCTCTTGTTTGATTCATAGTTTTAATTAAAAATTCATCTCTTTGAAAATTTAACTATTCTGCTGAAAATTCTTTTTGCTTTGAATTACTTTAAAGATGTCATTATTCCATTTTTTGTTGAAAATCGATATTTAAAACTGAAAATTGATCTTTTCTAGTTTTTGGTTGACTTGATTGACAATTTAAATATTATTCAAAAAGGTGATTAATTTTTGGTTGAAAATTAATTTTTTCAACTGAACATTTAACTATTCCATTTTTCATTGAATCTTTTTTAGTTAAGAATTTCATCTCATTGGTTGAAAGTGAAACTATTTTGTTGAAAACGAGTTCAATTTTTGGTAGAAAATTAATTATTGTAACTGAAAATTTAACTATTACATTTCTAGTTCAAAATTGATCTCTTTAAGTTAAAAATTAATGTATTTTGTTGAAAATTCATGTACTTTTTGAAAATGTATGTATTTTGTTAAGTCGTGTTTTTGGGTTGAAAATTAATCTATTTGGTTAAAAATTTTGTTAGCAAATCATATTTTGGGGTTAAAAGTTCAACTGTTTTGTAGATGATTCATCCTTTTGGCTTCAAAATTCAATACTTTTGTTAAAAATTAATTTTTTTGCGATTCACCTCAACTTAGTTTGAAATTCGTTTATGCTTGTTAAAAAATGAATTGTTTATCTGAAAATTTAACTATTCCATTTTTTGTTGACAATGTCTTCTTTATAAGTTAAAAATTAAAGTATTTGGTAGAAAATTCATTTATTTTTTTCAAAGTTCATCATTTTGATTGAAAACAAAAAATTCAATGGATCTTTTTTGTATAATTTTTTTTTGTAATTTACCCTGAATTTTATCATATTCTTAGTCACTAATTCTATTAATCTCGATTTATCTGAATTCAATGGAATTCGTTTGGACTTTAACAATTTTTTCCGTTTACTTGAATTATTTCTTATTCATGTTGAATTCGTATATTTACATTTTACTGAAAACAATGGAATATATTTTGTGATTTTTTAAAGTTTTTCAATTCATTTTTTTTTATTTATCCTGAATTCGTTCAAATTCTTTGGAATCCTCTAGAATTCCTTTCAATCTCCTTGAATTCTTTTTAATTTACTTGAATTCTTCTAAATTCATTCAATTCTACTCATTTCAATGGATTAATTTTTGTATAACTCACTTTGAATTCTTAGGCATTTCATCAAATTCTTTTGTATACCCTTGAATGTTTCTTAATTTCATCAGATTTTTCTCAATTTAATGGAAGTTTCTTTATTTCTAAAATTTTGTTCAATTCTTTCAAATTTTGATGAGTTTCATCAAAGTCTCTGGAATTCCCTTGATACGAATATCTTGTAAATTTACTTTAATTTTACTGAAAGCAATGGAATTTTTAGGTTTATTTTTTTAATTCATTTGAATTCTTTTGAATTTAATATGAACTGTTTTTACTTGTACATTCGGAATTCTTATAAATTTATCCTGATTTTGTTAAAATTCATCTGTATTTCCTATCAGTTTCATTGAATTATTTGGAAATTTTTTGAATTTTTTTAAATTCTTTTGAATTCCAAAGAACGAAAATTCTACCACTTAAAATGAACTTGAATGAAAGGCAGATGTAATCAACAGTCTTTAAACTTTTATGTAAGATCAGCAAAAGTAACTTTACTGTGAAATAATGGGCGAAAATTGTATTTTGAAAATACCTAAAACATAACGATTTTTCAACACTTTCGATGAGTTATTAAAATCACAGTGTTTAATTATTCGAATTAAAACTTACCTCATAAGGTAGATATTTTATCAGACTTTTCAGAACTTGAGCCCTTTTTTTAATTTTTAATTTGAAAAATTGGCTAAGAGTTTGAAAAGTATGATAAAAAATCAACCTTATGAAGTGTGCTTTATTTAAAAAAATTAAACATTGAGATTTAAATAACTCTTTGAAAGTCTTGAAAAAAGGTTGTTTTATCTATTTTTTAAATACTATTTTGACCCATTATTTCGTAGTAAAGTTACTTTTTCTCTTGTTATATACAAGTTTAAATGCTGTTGAATGCCTCTGATTTCATTCAATTCCATTTTATTTTAAAATTAAAGTTGCAGCTTCCTTAAAATCAATTGCCGTTTTCAACTGAAAACTTGTATTTAAATTTCTAAAAGCTTTAAACCACGGATAGTAAATAGATTTTCGGATTGAATTTAATAAGCAGATTAAAGATAAAAATATTGATTGAGCTTATAACATTTTAATTGCATTCATTTATAATTCGATAGCAGACATAATACAATTATAAATATAATCTAAAATAGAATGAGATCATTCAGAACTCTTCTTTAAATATGTAATCGTTTCGAAAATTAATGCATCCCAATTTAATTCAGTTAAATTTGAAAACTCGGCAATATTCTACAGCCAGATTCAAAGTTTTTAATTATTCAGGGTTGCTACATGACTTGAAATACCTGGATAAGTCATGAAGTTGTGACAAAGTTCTAGAAAATATGGAAAATTCATGAAATTTTGTAAATGTGATTGGAAATATTTTAGTTACATTTAGTTCAAATTCATGACAATTATTTTAGTACTTCATGGCGAATTTTTAATTTCCGAATTCGTAGGAATTGATTTTTTTATTAATAAAAATAATATGCTCGAGAGGTTCATCACTCTTGAAATTTGTTATACAGGTTTTCCTGAAATCTTTTAAATCCCATGCAAATTTTGAATTCTTTAAAATCTTTCTGAAATGTTTATGAAATCTTTGAAATCTTAGAAAACTTTGTGAATTATATTGAAATTTTTTTAAATCTTTTGAAATCTTTGTGAAGTCTTTAAAATCTTCTGAAATATTTTAAAATCTTTTTAAATCTTTGTGAAATCATTAAAATCTTTTATGAAAACTTTGAAATCTTAGAAACCTTTGTGAAATCTATTGAAATCGTTTATGAAATCTATTGAAATCTTTGAAATATTTATAAAATCTTTTGAAATCTTAAAAACCTTTTTGAAATCTATTGCAATCTTTTGAAATGTTTCTGTAATCTTTGATATCTTTGAGAAATCTTTGAAATCTTTTAAAATGTTTTGAAATCTTTGTATTCTTAGAAACCTTTGTGAAATATATTGCAATTTTTTTAAATCATTTGAAATCTTTGTGACGTCTTTCAAATCCTCTTAAATATTTTGAAATCTTTGTGAAATCATTAAAATCTTTTATGAAAACTTTAAAATCTTTATGAAATCTTAGAAACCTTTGTGAAATCCATTAAAAGCATTCTGA
>CAKNYM010052653.1:206418-227267 GCA_932195095.1 Andricus curvator
AATCTTTGTGAAATCATTAAAATCTTTTATGAAAACTTTGAAATCTTTGAAATCTTAGAAACCTTTGTGAAATCTATTGAAATCGTTTATGAAATCTATTGAGATCTTTGAAATATTTATAAAATCTTTTGAAATCTTAAAAACCTTTTTGAAATCTTGAAATCTTTATGAAATCTTTGTATTCTTAGAAACCTTTGTGAAATATATTGCAATTTTTTTAAATCGCTTGAAATCTTTGTGACGTCTTTCAAATCCTCTTAAATATTTTAAAATCTTTGCGAAATCATTAAAGTCTTTTATGAAAACTTTAAAATCTTTATGAAATCTTAGAAACCTTTGTGAAATCCATTAAAAGCATTCTGAGTTTTTTGCGAAATCTTTGAAATCTTAGAAACCTTTGTGAATTATATTGAAATTTTTTAAAATCTTTTGAAATCTTTGTGAAGTCTTTAAAATCTTCTGAAATATTTTAAAAGCTTTTTAAATCTTTGTGAAATCATTAAAATCTTTTATGAAAACTTTGAAATCTTAGAAACCTTTGTGAAATCTATTGAAATCGTTTATGAAATCTTTGAAATATTTATAAAATCTTTTGAAATCTTAAAAACCTTTTTGAAATCTATTGCAATCTTTTGAAATGTTTCTGTAATCTTTGATATCTTTGAGAAATCTTTTAAAATGTTTTGAAATCTTGAAATCTTTGTATTCTTAGAAACCTTTGTGAAATATATTGCAATTTTTTAAAATCGTTTGAAATCTTTGTGACGTTTTTCAAATCCTCTTAAATATTTTGAAATCTTTGTGAAATCATTAAAGTCTTTTATGAAAACTTTAAAATCTTTATGAAATCTTAGAAACCTTTGTGAAATCCATTAAAAGCATTCTGAATTTTTTGCGAAATCTTTGTAAAATCTTTCTGACATCATTGAAATCTTAGAAACCTTTGTGAAATGTAAACAAGCAAAATAAATTCCAAACCAAAAATATAATGTTTGAGCTTCTATTGACACTATTTTTTATCTCTGATATTTTTTTTTCCAATAATAATATTCCAATATAATAATAGTCAAAAATTATAAAACAAAGATGTAATATACAAATCAACTTTTTAAATACAGATAGGTCTATCAGTTCTACATTAGTAGCAGCCTGCAAAGCAGACCTGAGTCATTATCATCTACCAGGAGGTACTTAAGGAAAATACCAGTTAAAATTTAAAGCTAAGTTTGCAAACTACAAAAGAGAAGCTCGCGTCCTTAAATTCTAAGACTAATTCTATGATTCGAAGGAAGACTTTTGGTCCGTATCATTTTCTTTATGGGTGTTCCTTTCTTGAATGAAGGAATCACCTTGGCGATGTCATAGTTGTGGTGCGTGTCGGGGATCTTGAAGGTTGGTTGCCGAATTTGGTCTTTAGGTTTAGATTTAGAGCTTGTCTTGAGAGCTGATGTACTTAGCCAGCCTTTGTATAAGCGACGTCTTTGTCTACGAAGATGATGCCTTGCCCTCTGTCTTAACTGATTATCTGACTGGCAAATTGATAGCCAGTTATGAGATACCTGAGCAGCATTCAGAAGTGACTTGCTGTCCAGGTGTCGTAGTATCAACTGACCAATTTCTAAGGGAAGGTCACTGACTATGTCAGTTTTGTTCTGGGTAACACCGAAGAAGCGCATCAGTTTCCTAAAGTATTCCATGTTTGCAGTAGGAGCGAACAGTTGGAAGTGAGTGGTCAGTTAGGATCCAGGAGGCTTTTATACACGCTACCCAGCGGGGTGCTGTTCAACTTCCGGAAACCGACCAATTAGAGTACGGCACCCCGCTGAGCAGGGTATACAAAAGCTCTCTGGTCCACAATCTCAACTCACTTCCAACTGTTCGCTCCTACTGCAAACATGGAATACTTTAGGAAACTGATGCGCTTCTTCGGCGTTAGCCAGACAAACACTGACATCGTCAGTGACCTTCCCTTAGAAATTGGTCAGTTGATACTGCGAGACCTGGACAGCAAGTTACTTCTGAATGCTGCGCAGGTATCTCGTAACTGGCTATCAATTTGCCAGTCAGATAATCAGCTAAGACAGAGGGCAAGACATCATCTTCGTAGACAAAGACGTCACTTGTACAAAGGCTGGCTAAGTACATCAGCTCTCAAGACAAGCTATAAACCTAAAAACCAAATTCGGCAATCAACCTTCAGGATCCCCGACACGCACCACAACTATGACATCGCCAAGGTTATTCCTTCATTCAAGAAAGGAACACCCATAAAGAAAATGATACGGACCAAAAGTCTTCCTTCGAATCATAGAATTAGTCTTAGAATTTAAGGACGCGAGCTTCTCTTTTGTAGTTCGCAAACTTAGCTTTAAGTTTTAACTGGTATTTTGCTTAAGTACCTCCTGGTAGACGATAATGACTCAGGTCTGCTTTGCAGGCTGCTACTAATGTAGAACTGATAGACCTATCTGTAGTAGTATCGAGTAGTTACAACAAGGACTCATAGTGTTCCAATAATACCGGTATGAAATATAAGATGACATATTAAAATTATCATTAGAAATGTATTTATTTGATAGTTTTTAACTAACCAATGTTGAAGAAACTAGAAACTGTTCAGAGGCGCTGTGGCAGCCGAAGCTAATGTCTTTGGTTCAGTTGATGTATATAAATAATCTAGATAATAATGTGCTTACCCGGCATGAAGAAAAGTTGTAGTAAAAAGTCTGTAAAATTGATCCGGCCATTCAGGATGTAAAAAGGGAATCATTCCGCACACATCATGCAGACACTCGACTTGAGAACAGAGGGAAGCTTCCTCATGGAAATAGCCGTGTACAAAATCGCAATATTCTTTTGTTGTGATCCTGCACATTCCATGAATGCCGATACAACAAGGATGTCCTATTACTTCGCAGACCATGTGCTCTGCCATCTTATCTTTGTAACGACCCACAGGGAAATTACCATTGCCTTCTTGATTAAAATTCCCACTGAAAATAGAGTTAAATAGAGTTAGATAGCTATAGCAAGAGGAAATTTTCCCTATTTAGCAAGAAACCAAGGGACAGTGCTCATTTGATCGCTGTCTACCTGATTGCTCTACCCTCATTATCCAACTGCCCCTCACGCAGCTGTGTGATCGCCAGCCTGTTGCCGCCGACTCTTGACAGCACTTTGTACCTTATGAGCAATAATATGTGAAACAAAACTTTTTTAATTTCGTAATTAGTAATTTAGAAATATTATATTCGAAATTTAAGTATTTTGGCGATTCTAACGGTATATTACTTGCCTTAAGAAGTTGAAAATTATATATTCTTGTCAGGAAAAATAGTGGTATTTTCAATTTCTAAAAGATTTTATTATGTAAATTCGAAGAATGTTGTTATCATTTGATGGAATTCTGAATAAAACTTTTAAAATAAATTTCTTATGGCAGGGTTGCTACCTATAGGTTCGGTTAAGTGTCTGTCCGTCCGTCCTACTTTTTACAAGGAGGGGAAATGATGGGAGGGAATTAGAGAAAGTGAGGGGAGGGGGAGTGATGGGAAACAAGGGAAGGGAAAGTAAAGGAAATGAGAAGATGGGAAGTAGAGGAAGTGATGGGAAATGATGAGAGGGGGTGGAGGTGAAGGAAAGTAGGGGATGGAAAGTGGGAAAATGAGGAGATTGGATGTAGGGGAAATAAGGGGTGAAGTATAGGAAGTGAGGGGAAATGAGGGAAGGGAATCAGGGGAAGTGAGAGGAGTGTGAGTAAAGGAAGTGAAAGGGAAATGAGGGAAGAGAAGCAGGGGAAGTGAAGCTAAATGAGGGGAGAGGAATTGAAGTAAGCGACGGGAGGGAAAGTAGGAGAAGTGAGGGTAGGGGGAGTAGGAGAAGTGGGGAAAATGATGGGAGGGGAAGTACAGGAAGTGAGGGTAGGAGAAGTAACGGAAATGAGGCAGGAGAAATAAAAGGTTGGGAAGTGAGGGGAAATGTGGGGTACAAAATTAGAAGAAAGGTAACGTTTGCTAAGGAAGTGATGAGAGGAGGAAGTAGAGGAGAAAGAAGTTGGGGAATTGAGGGAAGCTAAGGTCTAAGTGTGGGGAGAGGAAGTAGGAAAAATAACGGAATAGGAGGTGAGGGAAGTAATGGGATATAATGGGAAGGAAAGTAGGTGGAGTAGAAGAACTGGGTGATATGAGGGAAGGGGAAGTAGAGGAAGTGAGAGAGGGGAAGTAGGGAAGGTTAGGGGAAATGATGAGGTATGGGAAATAAGGTGATGGAAAGTAGGGAAAGTGATGGGAAATGATTGTAGGAGAAATAGAAGGAGCGGGAAGGAAGTAAGAAAAGTGGGGAAAATGAGAGGAGAAGAAGTAGGGGAAGTGACGCGAGGGGAAATGAGAGGTTAGAAAGTGAGGGGAAATATAGGGTAGGGGAATGGGCGTGTTGGCTGGGGAAGTGAGGAGAGGGGGAATTAGATGATGAATGAGGAGATGTGGGGGATGAGAGCGGACGTTATGAGGAATGATGGGAGGGGAAGTAGGGGGAGAGAGGGAGCAGTAGAGGAAGTGAGGAGAGGGTAACTAGGGGAAATTACGGGACGGGAAGTGGAGGAAGTGATGGTAGAGTAACTAGGGGAAGTGATGGGAGGGCAAAAATGGGGTTTGGGAAAGGAGGGGAAATGTGGCGCGGGAGAGTAGGGAAAGGGCAGAGTTGGCTAGGAGAGTGACGAGAGGGGGAAGTGGATGAGAAAGAAGTTGGGGTAGCGAGGGGAAGCGAAGGTTAAAGTGTTGGGAGGGGAATGTAGGGAGAGTAGGGAAGAGAAATTATGGGAGGAAATGAACTTTCTTCGTTTTCAATCTCGAATCTTTTGTATTTGAAGTCTTATTAATTGGGAATGATTTCTAATTATAACTATCTTCAAAACAGCAAACATTTGAATTGGAAATTTTTGTTATTAATAAAAGATGAATGCTTCTCGTATTTTTCAAGGTACACAACATTCCCGGAAACTTTCCGGTTTTATCGTTTGACTGAGTCGCTAGACACCCTGTTTTCAAAAACAGTCTCAATTTAACATAATTACAAATTTTGAGCGATATTAATTTTATTTAAATATATCGACAATTAAAGTTTTTATTTAGAAATCATATGAAATAGAAGGATTGAAATACCTGTAAATTTATTTATTTTTTACCGAAGCCTAAGAAATAAAGAGTAAATTAATTTAAAATCAAACAACGAAGTTCGAAAATTTTGTTCAAGAACAAGTGAAGAAATACCTGCATTATGGGACAATGACGAGAAAATAATTGCATTTGCGGCGTTTTTTTACAACGTATTATAGAAAATTCCGTAACTGTAACTGAAAATTAGGTCATTTGTTACTGAGTTTTCCTACATTTATCCCAATTTTCCTACATTTGTTGGAATCGCCAAAAAACGTACATTTCAAATATAAAATTGATAAATTACCAATTGTGGCCAACAGGGTGGCCATTTTAATCAAAGAAAAAAATTGCCGGTCCTTTCCCGGTTTTTTCCTGGTTCACAAACATTTTTCACGGTCAATTAAATTAAAAAATTCGAAGTCTACAGCTAAAAATTTTTCCGCTTACAGTGATAAAAACTGAGCTACAAATTAAAGCACCTTAAGTGGAACTCTTGAATTTCCAACTTTTAAAATTGAAGTTTAAAAGTTTTTTAATTCAAAACTTTTGTATTCAAATGCTCAATAATTTACATGTATAAAATGGAAGCTACTAACACTTTTCAACTGAATAATTGTAAATTAAATGCAGTTAAACTGCAAAATGATAAGTTTTAAAATTCTATAAATTGTAGAGTTCAAAGATGCAGATTCAGTTCGAAATATATAAATCCATGCTATCATTTTCAATGCTATACTTTAAATAATCAATCATTGAATTGAAAAAATTTAAAAATTATATAATTTTAGGCAATTTTAAGCTAGAAATGTTAAGAATTGAAAATTTACATCTTTTTGTAAGCTGAACACTTCTTAAAGTCAAATTATTTTTATTTTAAATAGTTTAAAAATCCTTGAAATGCTTTAAAATTTTATTTCAAAACATTGAATGATGTTTTATGATGTTTTACATTATTTCACATTTTAAATTATTTTTGAAATTTTTTCCGATCTTCTAAACATCTTTTAAAATTATTCGAGTTTTTCCTAAAATGTTTCCCAACATTTTTTTAAATCCTGTCAAATAAACAAAATTTCCTTAAAATCTTCCACATTCATTTTTGTCAATTTTGCAAATCTTTCTAAATGTTTTTAAATATTCTCGTGAAATTAATTTTTTTAAATAAAAAATTACTTTCAATTTTTCTAGGAATCTTAAAGAAATGTTTTTTATTCTTTTAAAGCCTTTCACAATTCTTGAAAATCATCTAAATTTTTTGTTCGAGATTTATAAAAATCCATATTTTGTTTTAAATTAGGTCGTGGGCTATTTGCACCGAAATTTCGGTATGAATACCCGGATTATTTGGTACACGTAAACACTTCGTTTAAATTATTCGAAATCACTTCGAATTTTTAAATAATTTTGCATTTTTTCGACAAATCTAAAAATGTCTTCAACTTACTGAAATTTTTTCTAAGAATAATAGGCGTTCAATTGTTATTTATACATCAAAATTCAACAATTTGACTTACAAATTAGGTTTTTTTAAAATAAAATAATTAAAAATGTAACGTTCAAAGTTTAGTTTTTTTGTTTTTAGTTTTGAATATTTGATTTATAAATATTAGATTTAAATGAACCTTCAGATATTTCTAAATTTTAAGTAATTGTTCTTTTTCTCAATTAAAAAATTTAAAATTGAATGGTTTAAAAATGGAACATTTCAAACTTAAATAATATTTGAAATTTAAGAAAAGCCTTCAATTATGAATACATTAGTTTGAAGTTATTTTAAAATTGAAAATAGTTTATAAAGTTTCAATCGGGCATTTACATTTGTTTAACTAATAAGAATTTCCAATTGAAACAGTTTAGTTTTTAACGTTAAAATCTAAAAATTTCAAAATTGTGAACTGATTCCAAATCGTCTGGTAAAATCAATTATTATTCGCTTTTTAATCCTGAAAATACAGTTCAATTTTAAAAAACATGAATCCATTGATATTCACAGTTAATCAACTAAAAATATTTTTGATCCAAAACCTTCGATTTCAAACGCTTCTAATTTCTAATTGTTTAAGTCTTTAAAACTGTATTTTAAAATTCTTTTAATTAAAATGTACGTTAAAAAATTAAAATCTAAAATGGAAAATTTTTAAAGTGAAAGATTTTCGAATTACACATACTAAACTGAATGATATCATAATTGAAAAAGATAACAATTCAACTAATCATTTAAAAAACGGTTGAAATCAAAGTTGGAGAGATTTTTTTTCGACAAATTTGTAAAATTCCTATGTAAAAAAATTAATTTACTGTCATTTCCGGATTTTTTGCAATCTCATAAAATTCCCGGTTATTTCCCGGTCCAGCGGCCATCCTGACAGAGGACCTCCCAATGGCAAGGGCCGGCGGCAGCAGTCTGACGGTCCCTCAGCTGCGTGAGGGGAAGTGCAGTAGTGGGGATAGAGCAAGTAGGTAGACGGCGATCAAATGGGCATCGCCCAAACCAAGCGAAACACAAACTTTTGTGGTCCCTTACCTGAATCTTTGACTAAAAGGATTCGTCTTTCGACAAATAGGCCACTTTGTGATGTCATCTGGCCATTCATAGGGAGCTATACTTGCTGGAGCATCACAAAATTTCGGATCCAATCCACAGACTGATCCACTAATTCTTCCACCAGGCCCATTGTCTCCAGGTCCCCACTTCTTCCAAGTCGATATTGTATTCTAATCGCAAAAAATGGGCAATTATAAATTAAAATCATACTAATTTAGACCAAAAATTAAAAATACTTACGACACGAAAATAATGTTATAAGAAACTGTTTTAGGGGAGGGGCACAGAAATTCTAAAATCTCATGAAATCCTTTTTTTTTTTTGATTTTCTAAAACCTGGAATCGGATATATCTTTCGTTTGGTAAGAAAATTTCCTCCTATTTTTGCCAGAATTAGAAAAAAATTATTTAGAGGTTGCTACGGAGGTTTTTATGCCAAAAATTAGACTTTTTAAAGTTTTTAAATTTTCATTTCGACAATTGTAACTATTTAATCTTGTATAATACAGAAAATTCTTTATTATATGAACTTAAAATTTTGTTCGTTATGAACAACAATTTTTCGGTGGGTATTAGCATCCTTAAATTTGCGATTTTGTGATGTAGTTGAAATTAATAGGTAAAATTCATCCCTACATTTTTTTTAATTTATGAAACTTTTAGGAAATATTACTTTCCTTACTGAAAACAATTCCGACTATCTCAAAAAAAGCAATTCTTGTCCTAAAATCAAAAAATAGTTTTTTCAAAGTAGTTTTTAAGGTTACATAAATATAATTTCCCTAAGATTCTTGAAAAAAAAATCAAAAAGGTTTTTGAAGATTTCGGACATTTCAAAAAAAAAATGTTAATTTTCAACCAAATAGTTTAATTTTCAACAAAAAATATTCTAATTTTAAATAGCTGAATACGACTAAAAAAGAAGAATTTTCAACCAAAAAAGATTTTAGTCACGAAAGAAAAAAAAATTTCAATCAAGTTATAATTTGAGGGGAAAAAAACAATTTTTAATGCAAAATAAAAAGTTCGAATAACTATTTATTTTTCCAGTTTATTTGTTTTTAAGGTTATATAAATATGACTTTCCTAGGATCCTTCAGAAAATTCAACAAGATTTTTGAAAATTTCAGCTATGTCGTAAAACAATCTAGAAAACTTGTAAGATTTTTATTTTATTTTACAGGATTTTACAAAATTTCAGGAAAAAATTGAGTCAGTTTAAAAGATATTATTTAGGACTTGTAGAAGTTTGGAATAAATTTAAAAATATTTTATAAATTTTCGGAAATCTTTCAATGTTTTAAAATATTTTTAATCTCTTCAAAACATGTGAAATTCGTAAATATCTTTTAAACTGAATATAATTTTTTCTAAAATTGTTGAACAATTAAAAAAATTGCCTCCAAATCTTCCAGATTCTTTGTTGCCAATTTTTGAAATTTTTTTAAATAATCCCTTGCAATGAATTTCTCAAAAAAAAAAAAATTATAACAAATTTTTCCATGAAACTTAAAAAAAATTGTTATCCTCTTGAATCTTTCAAAGTTTTTAAAAAGCTTCTCAAATTTTTGTTCGAAATCTTCAAAAATCTGAGTTTTAAATTTGTTGAAATCTTTTAAAAACTTCTAAATATCTCTTAAAGTTATTCGATTTTTTTCTAAAATTTTGTTATCTTGCAAGATAGAAAAACTTCGCTTTAAAACCTTCTACTTTCTTTTTCGAAATTTTAGGAAATCATTTGAAATGTATTAAAATCTTTTTCAATTTTCTCTTAAAATTCACTTTTCAAAATTAAGAATCATTTTACATTTTATTAGCAATCTTAAGAAAAATTGTTTATTCTCTCGAAAATTTTCAAAATTCTTAAAAAGCTTCTTTTTTAAAAATTTCAAGTAATTTTTTTCTTCAACTGAGTATAAAAAATTAGGTACCACAGATTTTCCTTTTACAAGAATTTATCGATTTTTAATTTTTTTAGCAAATTATTTTTTAATTGTATTGTATTGTATTGTAATTATATTCATAGCGACCTCTAAATAATTTTTTTTTAATCTAACAAAATAGGGGATCATTTGCTCACCAAAAAATAATAAATTTCCGAGTCAAGGTTTAAGAAAATCTAAAAGAAATGGATTTCATGAGGCACCCTAATGTGCTAGGGCGCAGCGTAAAATAAAATTTCAGAAAATAAAGGACCCTTGGGTTCTATTATTTCCCTTTTTACATAAAATGTTCCAGATTTCTATGAAATACATATTTTTTATTGTATTACGTATTTTCATTGAAACAACCTTTCTAGAGAACAATTAAAAAAAGAATGAAGAAAGAAAACTTAATATTTTTTTTAATCAGTAGGCATTTTTGACTTTTAAAAACCGTATCGGGTAGTTTTACTTTTTTATTCAAAATTTCACTAAAATTAATTTGGAAAAAAGTTTTAAATTTTTCTTTCAACCAGGGTGAAAAGTATTTTATAAATAAGTACGAAAAAATACAACCATTTTTACAAGAAAATAGAAATAAATACAATAAATTATAACAAAAATTAGAGGAAATTAGTACTTTTCTATATTATTTGGCCGAATGTTGTATTTTTGGTTGTATATTGTTTTATTTTTTTGTAGTTTTAATATTTTACAAGGAAATATACAAGAATGAACAATTTTTGCATCCAAAAAGTTATTCTTTTTTGACCTAGGATGATGAAATATTTATAATATTTAAGTTTAAACTACAGAATATTGAGATGCACACTTACGGAAATGTATTTTCATAATTAAATACCATGAATTTCAATCAAGTATAAAAATGTGAACATTTTTCTGTTGTTGTAAAAGTGTCCGAATTCTAGAAAAATTATTCTTGTCATTTTCTAACCTTTTTCACAATTTTTTAAAAACTGTGGAATATGACAAAAATGATTTTACTAGAAGGTATAATTTTTTTTATAGAATTTGGATGCTATTACCAAATTTTAAAAGTAATTAAAAGTATATAGTATATACAACAAAGTACAATAATTAAAAAAATTCGTCTGAATAGTAGAAAAAACTTCTACTTTTTCGTCATTTTTGTTGTAATTTATTAAATTTAGTTGTAGTATCATGTAAAAATGTTTGCAATTTTTTAACTTTTTTGTAAATGTTTTCTCAATAGGGATTCAAATAAAAAAAATTATTTTAAATAAAATAAAAAGTTTAGAGAAATTTTGAATAACCAATAAAAAAACGCCCACTGATTTGGAAAAATATCAAAAATTTATTTTCTGACATTAGTATTTTAGACTTCGCCCTATTATGTACCCTTCGGTTAATGGTGTAAAAAATTAATTTTTTTACAGACAAGAATTACTTTACAGAGATCACAGCGCAAAATGAGTTCATGGAGGGGAAATCGAGTAATTTTTTCACGAAAAAGCAGGGAAATAAGGTAAATATTAAATATTTATATTACATGTCAAAAAAAAAAGAAACAATCTTTTTATAAGAAAATTTATTTTTTTAAATAATGTTAAATGATTTTATAATGATTTTTGCCATTAAAGAATTGATTTTTAAAAATTAGTTATACTTAGTTCATTGGAAATCCATTCATAGCTATATAAAACAGTCGAAAAAATTAAAATTTGTTAAATAAATAGTTCGTACATGTTTAAAATCGTTCGCATAATCAAGAATAGTTTCGCTTTAAAAAAACCCATAATTAATAATTAAATATTTCTTTCGAAGATTTATTGATCCAGAAATATATTTTTTTCAATCATTGTTTTTTTAAATTCAAACAATAATTTTAGAAATTTTAAACATTAAAAAATATATCTTTTTATAAAAATATTTGATTATTGTATTTTTAACAAATAAATAATATTTATAACAAAATTTTAATTGTTTAAATTCGGGAATTTTCTAGTTCGTATATTTTATAATTCGGCTATTTTCTGTCCGGAATTTTATTTGTCCGAAATTTTCCAATTCGGTAATTTTATAAATTGTCCGGAATTTTGTATTATTCGGCAATTTTCTAATTCGGTAATATTATAAGCTGTTTGGGAATTTTATTAATCGGAAATTTTCCAATTCTGGAAATTTTATTATTCGGGAATTTTCAATTATGGAATTTTATTAGTCGGGAATTGTATTATAATATTATAATATTACCGAATTGGAAAATTTTCGGATAATACAATTCTTGACAGAAAATGGCTGAATTATAAAATTCCTTAATTTAAACAATTAAAAATTTTAAAGTTTCTTAAATTATTGTTTGAATTTAAAATAACAATAACTGAAAAAAAATTTTATCCAAAAATATATTTTTTTCAATTATTGTTATTTTAAATTCAAACAATAATTGTAGAAACTTTAAACATTAAAAATATTTGATTATTGTATTTTTATTGAATAAATTATATTTATAAAAAAAATTAATTGTTTAAATTCGGGAATTTTCTAGTTCGGATATTTTATAATTCGGCTATTTTCTGTCCGGAATTTTATATTTTCCGAAATTTTCCAATTCGGTAATTTTATAAAGTTTCCAGAATTTTTTATTATTGGGGAATTTTCTAATTCGATAATATTATAAGCTGTTCGCGAATTTTATTATTAGGAAATTTTCCAATTCAGGAAATTGTATTATTCGGGAATTTTCCAATTAGGGAATTTTATTATTCGGAAATTTTATTAGTCGGGAATTTTATTATAATATTATAATATTACCGAATTGGAAAATTTTTGGATAATACCATTCTTGACAGAAAATGGCTGAATTATAAAATTCCTGACTTTAAACAATTAAAAATTCTGTTTATAAGTATTATTTATAGATTGAAAATACAATAATCAAATATTTTTATTTAAAAAAAATTATTATTTTTAATGTTTAAAGTTTCTTAAATTATTGTTTGAATTTAAAATAACAATAACTGAAAAAACATTTTATCCAGAAATCTATTTTTTTCAATTATTGTTATTTTCAATTCAAACAATAATTTTAGAAACTTCAAACATTGAAAATATTTGATTATTGTATTTTTTATGAATAAATAATATTTATAAAAAAATGAATTGTTTAAATTCGGGAATTTTCTAGTTCGGATGTTTTACAATTCGGCTATTTTCTGTCGGCAATTTTATTATTCGCGAATTTTCAAATTCGGTAATATTATAAACTGGCGGGAATTTTATTTTTCAGGAATGTTCCAATTCGGTAATATTATAAACTGTTCGGGAATTTTATAATTCGGGAATTTTATTTTTCGGGATTTTTTAGTCGTCCCTTAAAAAATACCATCACTATTAATTAAATATTTCTTTCCAAGATTTGTCATTTCGTCCGAAAACATATGTTAGATTGAAACTTTGATTTAAATACAAAATATTTAAGTTTAAAATTTACCATTTAGTAATTTCAGAGAAATCAAATATTGTATTTTCAAACATGGTACATTTGAAGAGAAGGGGGGAAATTTTTCGAGAATAAGAGGTAAAAAGGAGAATTTTTGAAAAAGGGGAGACGCAGAAGAATAGGTCAAAGACTGTGATCCCTGTCTTTATGAAAAGATACGAATATTTTAGAATTTTCTAATCTAATTTACTAAACTACTCTACTAAACTACATACATTTAAAAAAGTAATTATAATCTAGTTGGGCATGCAAAAATTGAGACAAGGGTAAAATATGATTTGTATAGCTTCACTATCTGGCGATCATTACCGTCATGGTCGATCTCAATCCCCGGACCAGTTGGGTTGGAAAAGACAAATTTATATTATAAATCTGGGCGAGAGTATAAAAGCCAATAAATTGAGAATGAAGGTTCAGATGATAATTTAAAAAAATACTCACTGAACAGTCAGCTTTGCTTGATTGAACGCATCCAGAATCATCGTTCCTGATGCAGCAGGCAGTGTCTCTTTCTCTTTCTCTCCACACGTCGATTTCTTTGAGAATTTTCATGTCCCTTCGCATACAAGGAGCAAATTTTGCCCCTAGATGAATTAAATCTGCTGCTCTCGGACCAATCCAGAAATTCGCTGGCTCCTGGTAGTCGACTTGTTGTAGAGAAAGACTCGTGACAAGTACCTGGATATTAAAACAATTTAATTGAAAACCGATAAAAAATGGGCTTATTGAAAAAAATAACTTTCAATTTAAACACAATTTAGGACTCCAGGGTGGTAGTAGGTCAGAGAAAAGTCAGAGAATATTATTGGTCATTTTTGACAGTAGAGGGAGAAATGAGTAATATCAATAAGGCTAAAAAGGAAACAAAAGTAAAAAGAGCAGGAAGAGGGGATTGGTCAATGGAAGGTAAAGAACAGTTTAAAGAAAAAGTCAGGAATATCCAAATGGGGGAAGGAAATGTAAACGAGGAAATGGAAATAATTATAGGAGGAATAAAAGGAGTATTAGAGTGCACAAGCAAAAAAGAAGTTAGTGAAGGAGGGGATAGAAGTGGATGGGATGAGAATTGTAAACAGAAGAAGAAGGAAGTGAAAAGGGAATTGAGAAAATGGAGAAAAGGGAAAAGTAGTGGAGAAAAATATAGGAGAAAAAAGGAGTATACTGAGTTGTGTGATCAAAAAAAAGAGGAGGAAAATAAAAGGTTTGAAGAAGAAGCGGAGAAGGCTAGGACGAAAGAAGAGGTTTGGAAGGCGGTAAATAGAAGGAAAAGAGTAAACCAAGATATTGCGATGGTAGAATGGAAAAAATATTTTATGGAATTATTAGGAGGGGTAGAGAGGAAAGTTAGGAAAGGAGGAAAAGATGGTAGGGAAACAGATAAGAAGGAGGACATTACAAGGGAAGAAATAGACAAGGTATTAGGGATGATGAAAGATGGAAAGGCACCTGGTATAGATGAGATTCCAAATGAAGTATGGAAATATGGGGGGACAGAATTAACGGAATGGGCATGGATAATGTGCAACAGAGTATGGAGAGGAGAGGGGTGGCCAGAGTTATGGAAAGAAGGAGTAGTGATACCAATAGTGAAGAAAGGCAAAGGGGAGGAGGTTAAAGATTATAGGGGAGTGACACTAATGTCAACACTGTATAAAGTATATGTGACTGTTTTATCGGAGAGGTTAAAAAAATAAGTTGTGGAGAAAAAGATAGAGCCACCGAATCAGACAGGGTTTAGAAAAGGGATGGGGGTGATGGACAATATATATGTTCTGAACTATTTAGTAAATAAGAGGATTATAAGGGAGAAAGGGGCAATGGTAGCAATATTCGTGGACTTAAAGGCGGCGTTTGACTCATTAGACCGAGGCGAGATAGAAAAAGTTATGGTGAAAAAGGGGATACGAGAGGGATTAATAAAGAGAGTATCGGAAATTTTTAGAGAGACAAAAAGCAAGGTAATGATTGGAGAGCAAGTAGGAGATAGTTTCTGGTTGGTGAGAGGAGTAAGGCAAGGATATCCTCTGAGCCCACTTTTATTTAATATATTAATATCAGACTTGGAAGAAGAAATGAAGAGAAAAGGGTGGGGAGGAGTTAGTATAGGGAACGAAAAGATATACACTGGCATACGCAGACGATATAGTGTTGATGGCAGAGGATGAAGAAGGGATGGCGGGCTTAATTACAGGATTAGAGAAATACTTAGATGGAAAAAAGTTGAATTTAAATGTAGAAAAGACAAAGATAATGAGGTTTAGAAAAGGAGGAGGAAGAAAGAAAGAATGGACGGGGAGATGGAAGGGAATAAAATTAGAAGTAAAAGAGTTTAAGTATTTGGGATATAACTTGCAAGCAAATGGAGATCATAGAGCTCAGATAAGAGAAAGGATAAAACAAGCAGCAGGGGTAATGAAACAGATATAGAGAATAGGAAAAAGAAGGTTTGAAAAAAATTGGAGAAGGAGAATCTGGTTATTTGATACGCTGGTATGGCCGGTATTAGGTTATGGAGCAGACATATGGGGATGGAAAGAAAGGAAAGAGATTGAGAGTTTACAAGAAAGGTATATAAGGTGGACGCTAGGGTAGACTCGAGGACACCGGGATATATGGTGAGAGAAGAAGCGCAAAGGGATAAATTAAGTACTAGAGCGGGAAAGAGGGCCTGGAATTTTGAGACGAAGCTGAGGTAGGGAAAGGGAGAGGAGTTAGCGAGAAAGTTTTTGATGGAGTCAGAAGAAAGGAGAGGGAGGGCGATGGAATTAACGAGATGGGAAGAAGAAAGGAGGGAGTTCTTTAAGGCTAGAGGTATAGAAGCCGGGACTGGAGTCAACTATGAAGAAGTGGAAGAAAAGGATAGGGAAAGACAATTAATAGAAAGATGGGGGATGATTGAGGAATCATAATATAATAAATGGTGTAAGATGATAAAAAAGGAAGGAGAACCAAAGTATTTAGAAAAGGGATGAGGAGAGAAAAGATGGACCAGAATAGCAAGATTTAGATTGGGAAACGAGGTAAGGGCAGGTATGTATTGGGAAAAGAAAGAGAACAGGAAGTGCAGAATCTGTGAATGGGAAGAGGAAACATGGGAGCATGTATGGGAAGGATGTAGGAGAGGAATGGAAGATAAAGGAAGCTGGCAAGAGAATGTGGTAAAGATTCTAGGGGAGGATGGTTTGGGGGAAGAGTGGATGAAGGAGTTAGAGGGTGCTAGGGGAGCAAATGAGAAAGAATGGATGCAAAAAAATGGCAAAATGGAGTTAAAAGAGAAGTGAAAGAAAAAGGAAACGGAAGTCGCTTAAATTAGAAGCGTAAAGATTTGTAAGTAATGGTTATGTAATAGCATAAGTAAATTGAGTTGCGTTTGCGTTATCGCGCTCTCTCTCTCTCTCTCTCTCTCTCTCTCTCTCTCTCGCTTGCACTCTCGCTTTCGATCGCTCGCTCACTCGTTCGCTAACACGTTCCAAATTGCGCTATCGCCAAAAATAGAAATAAGGATATAGATATCAGATTTTCTGTAAATAGGTGTAAATAACTGTAAATAGTAAGGATAAGATTTGATGAAACATGTAGAAGGAAGTGTTGTAAGAAATGGAAGTCATGTAAACCCTTAGGGGACACATTATGAATAAAGAAGAAGAAATAACTATCAAAATTAGTACATTTGAAATTTTTAAATTTAAATTTGAAAATATTTTATTCGATTTATAAAAGATTCTATGTTAAAAAAGTTACAACATTAAGATTGTGGTCTTTGAATATTAATAGTCAGGGAAAATGAAAAATTGGTCAGGGAAAAATTAAGGAATTTTGAAAATGAAATTTTGCGGCCACCCTGATATAATATTCTTGTCAGTAATTTATTTGCTTTGTATTTCTATTTCTTTTTTTCACAGTTGCATCCTTCTGACGATTATATTTTTAGTTAAAAATTATATTATTAGGTTGAAAATTTAATAATTTTTTTGAAAAGTTATCCTTCTTAGTTGAAAATTGAACTGTTTTGTTGCAAAAATTCGTCTTTTTGGGTTTAAGATTGAACTATTTTGGTAGAGAATCAACTTTTTGTTGAAAATTCATATTTTGGCGTTGAAAATCCAAATGAAATATTTCTTGGTTGAAAATTCATCCTTTTGGTTTAAAAATAAATCCGTTTTAGTAGAAATTTTATCATCTTTTTTTGGATAGAAAAACAACTTTTTGGCTGAACATGAATGTTCTTTGGTTGAGGATTCACAAATTTTGTTGGAAGATTGTCGTTTTTGGGTGAGTTCAACTTTTTTTTGATTTAAAATTAAAAAGTTTTTTAGTTGAAATATCTACTATTACTTTATTTGTTGAAAATTCATTTTTTTGTGTGAAAAGTTCAACTAATTTGTTTAAAATTGAATCCTTGTTGAAAATTCCTTAAAAAAAGATGAATTTTTAAGAAAATACTTAAATTTTCTACAATATAATTAAATTTTTAACCAAATGGTCGAATTTTCAAATAAAAGAGATTAAACTTCAACCAGAAAAATTTAGTTTGCCTTGTATTTCTATTATATTTCTTTTTTTGCATTTGCTTCCTCCTGATGATTATATTTCTAGTTAAAAATATTATTTGGTTGAAAGTTAAAAAATGTTGTTGAAGAGTTATCCTTTTTAGTTGAAAATTGAACTGTTTTGTTGCAAAAATTCGTCTTTTTGCGTTGAAGATTGAACTATTTTGGTAGTGAATTAACTTTTTGTTGAAAATTGATATTCTGGTGTTGAAAAATTCAAATGAAATCTGTCTTAGTTTAAAATTCAACCCTTTGATTTAAAAATGAATTCATTTTAGTAGAAATTTCATCTTTTTTGGATAGGAATGCAACTTTTTGGTTGAACATTAATGTTCTTTGGTTGAGGACGCAACTATTTTGTTGAAAATTTTTATTTTTGGTTGATTTCTACTGTTTTTCATTTAAAATTAAAAACATTTTTGGTTGGAATATCTAATATTACTTTATTTCTTGAAAACTCATTTTTTTGGTGAAAAGTTGAACTATTTGCTGAAAATTGAACTTTTTTCCTTGAAAATTCGTCCAAAAAAGATGAATTTTTAAGAAAATACTTAAATTTTCAACAAAATATTTATATTTTTCACAAAATACTTAAATTTTCAACAATATAATTAAATTTTTAACCAAATTATATGTTTTTCATACAAAAGAGATTAAACTTCAACCAAAAAAAAAATTCGTTTGCCTTGTATTTCTATTCTATTTCTTTTTTTGCATTTGCTTCCTCCTGACGATTATATTTTTAGTTACAAATTTTATTTTTTGGTTGAAAATTCAAAAATCTTCTTGAAAAGTTACCCTTTTTAGTTAAAAATTGAACTGTTTTGTTGCAAAAATTCGTGTTTTTGGGTTGAAGATTAAACTATTTTGGTAGAGAATTAACTTTTTGTTGAACATTTATATTCTGGTGTTGAAAATTCAACTGAAATTTTTCTTGGTTGAAAATTGGTCCCTTTGGTTTAATAATGAATCCGTTTTGTAGAAATTTAATTTTTTTTTATAGGAATGCAACTTTTTGGTTGAACATTAATCTTCTTTGGTTGAAGATGCAACTATTTTGCTGAAAACTTGTATTTTTGGTTTATTTCAACTGTTTTTGATTTAAAATTAAAAACCTTTTTGGTTGGATAATCTGATATTACTTTATTTCTTGAAAACTCATTTTTTTGTGAAAAGTTGAACTATTTTGCTGAAAATTGAACTTTTTTCGTTGAAAATTCGTCCAAAAAAGATGAATTTTTAAGAAAATACTTAAATTTTCAACAAAATAATTAAATTTTTAACGAAATACTTAAATTTTCAACAATATAATTAAATTTTTAACCAAATGGTCGAATTTTCAAACAAAAGAGATTAAACTTAAAAAAAAAATTTAGTTTGCCTTGTATTTCTATTCTATTTCTTTTTTTGCATTTGCTTCCTCCGGACGATTATATTTCTAGTTACAAATATTATCATTTGGTTGAAAATTAAAAAATTTTGTTGAAAAGTTATACTTTTTAGATAAAAATTGAACTGTTTTGTTGCAAAAATTCTTCTTTTTGGGTTGAAGATTGAACTATTTTGGTAGTGAATTAATTTTTTGTTGAAAATTTATATTCTGGTGTTGAACTATTTTGTTGAAAATAAAACTTTTTTCGTTGAAAATTCGTCAAAAAATATGACTTTTTAAGAAAATACTCAAATTTTCAACAAAATAATTAAATTGTTAACAAAATAGTTAAATTTTAAAACTAAATATTTCAATTTTCTACGTAAAAAGGTTTAACTTTTAACCAAGAAAGATGAATTTTCAACAGATAATGTAATAGTAGATATTTCAACCAAAAAAGTTGTTAATTTTAAATATAAAACAGTTTAATTCAACAAAAAAGACAAAATTTTAAACAAAAAGTTGTATCCTCAACCAAAGAAGATCAACTTTCAACCAGACAGTTGCATTTTTATCCAAAAAAGTTGAAATTTCTACTGAAACATATGAATTTTAAAAATAAAAACCCAAATTTAAAAAAAGTGGAATTTTCAACCAAGAAAGATTTTAGTTGAATTGTCAAAAACAAAATACGAATTTTCAACAAAAAGTTGAGTTTTTATCAAAATAGTTGGATTCTCAAACCAAAAAGATAAAATTTTAACATAACATTTGAATTTTTAACCAAAAAGGATGACTTTGTAACAAAATCGTTGAATTTTCAACCAAATAGTTTAATTTTCGAAAAAAAATAAAGCTTTGACCAAAAAATTAAATTTACAACAAAGTAGTTCAGCTTTCACCCAAGTAGTTGAATTTTCACGAAATTTTCAATAAACGAAGATCGCTTTTCAAAAAAATAGTTCAACTTTTAACCACAAAGATGAATTTTCAACAAATATTGTAATATGTAGTAGGTATTTTACCCAAAGAGTTGAATTTTCAACTAAAATGATGAATCTTAAAGAAAATTTTTTTTTAAATAAAAAAATATATAATTTTTAACTAAAAATAAATAGAAACTTAAGAATTTTAAATTAGATTAAATTCAAAATCCTATTTAATATCCAATACTAAAGTTAATGTATAGAATTCCTGAAAATAAAACAAAAATCCAATGATCAAATTTGGACAACCACCACAGAATGCTCCTATTGCGATTCCTAAGAACAAAAAAATTTGGTTTTATGGAAAAAAATAAAAAAGAGAAAAGAAAAATGAAAAGGCAACCAACCAAATCTCCTTCCTTCTCTTTCTTCACATTTTTCTTTCCTCTTTTTTATTTTTCTCCAAAGAAACACATTTTTTTTGTTCTTAGGAATTGCAATAGGAGCGTTTTATGGTGGTTGTCCAAATTTTATCGATGGATTTTTATTTTATTTTCAGGAATTCTATACATTAAAAATAAATAAATAATATATAATTACTAATAAAAAAAATCTGCCCGCTTCGCGGGCACATTCTCATGGCGCGCTTCGCGCGCGGCTCGCTTCGCTCGCAAGTTTGAGCGCGCCTAGGGCGCGCGACTGTTGGATCTCGCGCTTCGCGCTCGATTATTTATTCACCTCGCGCTACGCGCTCGGGCGTATTTGTATCGCGCTTTACGCTAGGCTCCTCTAGATTTTTGAACTTCGTGTTCGACTTCGATGAAAAGAAAAAGTTTGTTTGCAAATATTATAAAATTATCAAAACCTCTACATATTAAGTGATTGTTAAATTTG
>CAKNYM010052653.1:233054-256105 GCA_932195095.1 Andricus curvator
AGGATTTTAAGAAATTTTTAATAATTGTAATGGCTTTTAAAGTTTTTAAGGGGTCTTAAGAGATTTAAGGGTATTTCAAAGGATTTGCGAATATTATAAAGGATTTTAAGGGATTTCAAGTAATTTCAATGGCTTACAAAGATTTTAGGAGATTTCAAGAGACTTAGAAAGATTCTGATGGATTTTTAAGATTTTAATTAATTTTAAAGGGATTTCAAAAATTGCAAGAAATTAAGAAATATTTTATAGAATTTGAAGGATTTTAACCAATTTCAAGGGTTTTTGCGGATTTTCAAGAATTATAAGGTATTTTTATAGGATTTGGAAGATTTCAAGTGATTTCAAGGAATTCAAAAGATTTAAAAGAATTTCAAAGGATTTTTCAATATTATAAAGGATTTTGAGTAATTTTAATGGCTTTTAGAGATTTTAGGGGATTTCAAGAGATTGAGAAAGACTCCAACGGATTTTAAGATTGTAATTAATTTTAAAGGAATTTAAGAGACTTCAAGGGATCTCGTAATATTTCGAAATATTTTACGGAATTTAAAGGATTTTAAAGGATTATAAGGGATTTGGAAGATTTCAAACGATTTCAAGGATTTCAAGAGATTTACGAGAATTTCAAAGGATTTTCGAATATTATAAAGGATTTTAAGACATTTTTAATAATTGTAATGGCTTTTAAAGTTTTTAAGGGATTTCAAAAGATTTCAAAGATTTCAAGAGATCTCGTAATATTTCGAAATATTTTATGGAATTTGAAGGATTTTAACTGATTTGAAGGTATTTCCGCGGATTTTGAATGATTATAAGGAATTTAGAAGATTATAAGGAATTTAGAAGATTTCAAGCGATTTCAAGGCATTCAAAAGATTTACGGGAATTTCAAAGGATTTTCGAATATTATAAAGGATTTTAAGGGATTTTTTTATAATTGTAATGGCTTTTAAAGTTTTTAAGGAGTTTCAAGAGATGTAAGGGTATTTCAAAGGATTTGCGAATATTATCAAGGATTTTAAGGGATTTCAAGTAATTTTAATGGCTTACGAAGATTTTAGGAGATTTCAAGAGATTTAGAAAGATGCTGATGAATTTTTGAGATTTTAATTAATTTTGAAGGGATTTCAAAAATTGCAAGAAATTAAGCAATATTTTATGGAATTTGAAGGATTTTAACCGACTTCAAGGGTTTTTGCGGATTTTAAATAATTAGAAGGTGTTTTTATAGGATATGGAAGATATTAAGTGATTACAAGGAATTCAAAAGATTCAAAAGAATTTCAAAGGATTTTTGAATATTATAAAGGATTTTAAGGGATTTTGAGTAATTTTCATGGCTTTAAGAGATTTTAAGGGATTTCAGGAGATTCAGAAAGACTCCGACGAAATTTAAAGATTGTAATTAATTTTGAAGGAATTTAAAAGACTTCAAGGGATCTCATAATATTTTGAAATATTTTACGGAATTTAAAGAATTTTAAAGGATTATAAGGAATTTGGAAGATTTCAAGGATTTCAAGAGATTTAAGAGTATTTCAAAGGATTTCCGAATGTTATAAAGGATTTTGAGGATTTTTAATTTTTAGGTAATTTTAATGGCTTACAAAGATTTTAAGGGATTTCAGGAGATTTAGAAAGATACAGATGGATTTAAAAAATTTTAATTAATTGTAGAGGGAATTTGAAAATTGGAAGAGATCTCGTAATATTTTAACCGATTTGAAGGGGTTTCCACGGATTTTAAGGATTATAACGGATTTTTATTGGATTTGGAAGATTTTAAGCGATTTCAAAAGATTTTTCTAAATTTCAAATGATTTTCGAATATCTTAAAGGATTTTAAGAGATTTCGAGTAGTTTTAATAGCTTTTAAAGACTTCGAGAGATTTCAAGAGATTCAGAAAGATTTCGACGCATTTTATAGATTTTAATTCATTTTAAAGAGGTTAACACAATTTGAAGGGATCTCGTAATATTTCGAAATATTTGACGGAATTTAAAAGATTTCAACCTATTTTAAATATTTCCGCGGATGAAGGATTTCAAAATATTTAGGGAAATTTCAAAAAATTTCCGAATTATATTAGGAATTTTAAGAGATTTTGAGTAATTTTAATGACTTACAAATTTTAAGGGATTTCAAGAGATTCAGAAAGACTCCGACGGATTTTAAAGATTGTAATTAATTTTAAAGGAATTAAAAAGATTTCAAGGGATCTCGTAATATTTTTAAATATCTTACGGAAGTTCAAGGATTTCAACCGATATTAAGGGATTTGGAAGATTTCAAGCGATTTCAAGGATTTCAAGAGATTTAAGAGTATTTCAAAGGATTTCCGAATGTTATAAAGGATTTTCAGGACTTTTAATTTTTAGCTAATTTTAATGGCTTACAAAGACTTCAAGGGATTTCAGGAGATTTAAAAAGATACAGATGGATTTTAAAGATTTTAATTAATTGTAGAGGAAATTTGAAAATTGCAAGGGATCTCGTAATATTTTAACCGATTTGAAGGGGTTTCCACGGATTTTAAAGGATTATAACGGATTTTTATTGGATTTGGAAGATTTCAAACGATTTCAAGGATTTCAAAAGATTTCACTAAATTTCAAATGATTTTCGAATATCTTAAAGGATTTTAAGAGACTTCGAGTAATTTTAATGGCTTTCAAGGATTTTAAGAGATTTCAAGAGATTCAGAAAGATTCCGACGCATTTTACAGATTTTAATTTATTTTAAAGAGATTGAACAAATTTTAAGGGATCTCGTAATATATCGAAATATTTGACGGAATTTAAAGGATTTTAAACGATTTTAATAGATTTCCGCGGATGAAGGATTTCAAAAGATTTAAGGAAATCTCAAAAAATTTCCGAATATTATTAGGAATTTTAAGAGATTTTGAGTAATTTTAATGACTTTTAAAAACTTTAAGGTATTTCGAGAGATTCAGAAAGATTCCGACGGATTTTAAAGATGTCAATTAATTTTAAAGGGATTTAAAAGATTTCAAGGGATCTCGTAATATTTTTAAATATCTTACGGAAGTTCAAGGATTTCAACCGATATTAAGGGATTATAATCCCGGATTTCAAAGGATTATAAGGGATTTTTTTGGCATTTAGAAGATTTTTAAGCGATTTTAAGTTTTGTAAAATATTTAAGGAAATTTCAAAGATTTGCGAATATTATAAAGGATTTAAAGGGATTTCTAGTAATGTTTATGGATTTCAAGAGATTCAGAAAGATTCCGACGGAGTTTAAAGATTTTAATTAATTTTTAAGGGATTTAAAAAATTGCAAGGGGTCTCGTAATATTTTGAAATATTTTACGGAATTTAAACTATTTAAATCGATTTTAAGGGATTTCATCGGATTTAAAAGGATTATAAGGGATTTTTATACGATTTAGAAGATTTCAAGTGATTTCAAGGATTTCGAAAGATTTCACGTAATCTCAAAGAATTTTAAGGGATTTCCACAGTTTTTAAAGGATTTAAAGGGATTTCCAGGGATCTTTTAAAGGGATTTTTGTCTGAACGATTTATTATTGTTTATAACTATCTTTTCTTAAAATAATGATAGAAATTTGCAGTTTTTTCTAAATAAATATCCAAGCGAATCATTTTTTGTTAAACAATCTCTTTCTTTCGTGGATATTTTTTTCTGAAATAAAAAATCACAAGTTATTTATTTACTAAAGAAAAGTTGAAAATTTTAGAAAAATTCGCAATTTTCTAGGATTGCTCTAAGAGAACATATTTATATAAAATAATAAATTGTTTAAACCAATACTTCGTTCATTTGAATTGATTCTTATATCACTCTACTTGAAAAGTTGAAAAAGGCTGTAAATTGAAAAAAAACTTCAACTTTCTTTCATTATTCTAAGAGAATATTGTTATGAATAATAAAAAATTGTTTAACAAATTTTTTGTAACATCTGATTATCAGCAGAAAGTAATATTTTATGTACTAAAAATAATTTGTAATAAAATAAAGCGCAAAAAAATAAAAATTAGTGCCAAGAATTCGCAAAACAAAATTTTTCACTTATGGGGGTTTTTTGGGGGCCCGTGAATTGGCTTATAGGGACAAAATTCAAAAAGTAATTTTATATTTGTATCTGATGGTTACCTAATATTGACGATTATGTCCAATATTTACAAAAACTTTTTTTTTCTTGTGGGAAATATGTGTAAAATTTCATGGGGGCTGCAGTACCTATAGATATAAATTAAAAAAAAAAATTCTGAATTTAATAGATATTGAAAAAGGTTATTACTTACCCAAAAAATCTTCCAACGATTCCCATGCCATATAATCGCCGATTACTGTTGTCAAAAATTCTGTCAATAGTGGCGGGTGGTATTCTTTTTCCACCCATTTCTTTTCTTAATGTGACGCCTTCGATTGGCTGAACCTCGACGTCGGAACCTGCAAACTCGCGTCTTGATCTGAAAAATAAAAATTTTGATTTAATTTTAGCGAAAAAATATTGTTAGAAAGTTTTAAAAATTGAAAACCCGAATTTGTTAAAATTAATACTAATAAAGTTAAATAGATACCTTGAAGTATAGTGATCCCTCATAATCGATCGAGGCCTTCTTGTTTGTCCGTCGATTGTCGATCTCTCATCAGTTTGGAACGAAAACCTGAAAACAGACAAAAATTCGATAAATAAATAACAAATTTTTACATAAATATACCTAAATGTTCAACTTTTATTTTCAATTTTCATTTTCAATTTAAATTAAAAGATTTTCAATTTAAAAAATTAATTCTTTGCCAAAAAAACTAAATTTCAAGAAAATAATTATATTTTCAACCAAAGAGGTGAATTTTCAACTCAAATGATGAGTCTTTAACTGAAATACTTAAATTTTCAGTTAAAAAATGAATTTTTCATTAAAAAAACGAGTTTTCAATAAAATAATTCAATTTATAACCAAAGAAATAAATTTACAATCAAAAATGAAATAGTTACAGTTTCAGTTAAAAAAAATTAATTTTCATTTAAACAAAAAATTAATTTTCAACAAAATAGTTAAATTTCTCACCAAAATAGTTCAATTTTCAACCTAAAAGCTGAATTTTCAAGCAAGAAGATTAATATTCTGCCAAAAGACGAATTAATCTTTAACTAAATAGTTTAATTTTCAACAAAATAGTTCAGTTTTCAATCAAAAAGATGAACTTTCAAGCAAGAATCTTAATTTTCTACCAAAAATCCGAAATTTCAACAATATACATGATTTTTCAACTAAGAAAAACAAATTTACACCAAAAATGTAATAGTTAAATTTTAAGTTTAAAAAATTAATTTTTAAGCTAAAAATGAAACGATGTATCTACACAATAGTTAAATTTTCAACCAAACGATTTTTTTAGCTAAGAAAACTTGTTTAAAACTAAAATCAAGTTTCAATCAACCAGTTGAATTTTTAACTAAAAAAAAGATACGTTTTCAACTAAAACTGGAATAGTCAGATTTTCAGATCGAAAATTTATTTTTCAACCAAAATAAGTAACAAACTTTCAAATTTTCTATAAAAATAGTTGAAATTTCAACCTAAAAAAACGATGTTTCAACAAAACAGTTTAATTGTTAAACAAAAAAATAACTTTGGAACAATATTGTTGAATTTCCTACAAAATGGATTAATTTTTCACCAAATAGTTGATTTTTTTTAACCAAAACATGAATTTACAAAGAAGAAGATTAATTTTCTACTGAAAGACGATTTTTCAAATAAAAAAGTTCAGCCTTTAACCAAAAATGAAAAAGTTAAATTTTTAGTTAAGAAAATTAATTTTCAACTCAAACTTGAAACTTAAAGTTCGGACTAAAAAATGAATTTTTAACAAAGTATCAAAACTATCAATCAACCAGTTGAATTTTCAACTAAAACTTTCCATTAAAGAAAATAATTGTCTACAGAAATAGTTGAATTTTCAACCCAAAAAGACGATTTTGCAACAAAACAGTTTAATTTTTAACCAAAAAAGGACCTTTTAACAAAACTGTAGAATTTCCTAGAAAATGGAATTATTTTTTACCAAATAGTAGAATATTCAACCAAAAACATGAGATTTCAACGAAGAAGATTAATTTTATGCCGAAAAAGACGTATTTTCAAATAAAAAAAAAAAATTTTTAACCAAAAATAAATCTTTAAATGCTTAGTTGAGAAAATTAATTTTTAACTAAAATGAAGAATCTTCAACTTAAAAAATGAATTTTCAACAAAGTAGCTCAACTTTCAATCAACCAGTTGAATTTTCAACTAAAAAAAGATGCATTTTCAACTAAAACTGGAATAGTTAGATCAATCAAAGTTCAATTTTCAGCTAAAGAAATTAATTTTCCATCAAAATAGTTTAAATTGCTACCCAAAGAGATGAAGTTTCAACAAAACAGTTTAATTTTCAAGAAAAAGAAGAAATTTTCAACAAAATTGTTGAGTTTACTATAAAATGAATTTATTTTTCACCAAACAGTTGAATTTTCAACCAAAAACATGAAGTTTGAACAAAGATGATCAATTTTCTATCGAAAAGGATGAATTGTCAACTAAAAATGATATATTTTTAACCAAAATTGTAATAGTTGAATTTTTAGTTAGGAAAATTGATTTTTAAAAAACAACAAATTTTCAACAAAATAGTTTTAAAATATTTGGATTGCCCATATAAATTATACGAATTACCTTGATTGCTCGTGATTACAAAGAAAATTACTTGAATTACCTAAATTACTTCAAATTACCTGGATAACAAGCATATTTCCCTGAATTATATGTAGATTATGAGTGGATTTCTTGGATTATCTGGATTACAAGTGGATTATTCTGGATTACAAGTGAATCCCTCCAGAATATAACTGGATTACTATTAATTACAATTGGATTACTTCAGATTACAAGTTAATTACTTGGATTACCTAAATTACTTCGAATTACCTACATTATCAGTATATTACCCTGAGTTATATATTACCCTGGGTTACCTGGGTTGATTACAAGTCGATTACTTCAGACTAAAAGTGGATTCCTTTTGATTACAAGAGGATTACTTGGATTATCCTGATTACAAGTGGATCAATCTAGATTACTCCTGATTATAACTGGATTACTCTGGACTATAACTGGATTACGCTGGATTACTAAATTACTTCGAATTGCCTGGATTACAAGTATACTAGGCTGGAATATAGGTGGATTACAAGTGGATTAGTTTGATTAACTGGATTACAAGTGGATTACTTCAGTTTAGAACTGAATTGCTCTGATTTACAAGTGGATTACTTCTAATTACAAGTCGATTGCTCTAGATCACAAGTTAATTACTTGGATTACCTAAATTACTTCGAATTACCTACATTATCAGTATATTACCCTGAGTTATATATTACCCTGGGTTACCTGGATTGATTACAAGTCGATTACTTCAGACTAAAAGTGGATTCCTTTTGATTACAAGAGGATTACTTGGATTATCCTGATTACAAGTGGATCAATCTAGATTACTCCTGATTATAACTGGATTACTCTGGACTATAACTGGATTACGCTGGATTACTAAATTACTTCGAATTGCCTGCATTACAAGTATACTAGGCTGGAATATAGGTGGATTACAAGTGGATTAGTTAGATTATCTGGATTACAAGGCCAACAGCCATACCACGCTGAAAAAACCAGTTCTCGTCAGATCACTGAAGTTAAGCAGCGTTGGGCGCGGTTAGTACTTGGATGGGTGACCATTCGAGAAAACTGAGTGCCGTTGGCACATCGTGGGTGTGGTGAGCCCACACTTGTAGTTATTTTACTACAAGCTATCCACCTAGAAACACTACCCGAATCGGATAGTGTCACGCCTACCCTGAAAGGGAAATGGCTTAATGGTATACAAGTGGATTACTTCAGTTTAGAACTGAATTGCTCTGATTTACAAGTGGATTACTTCTAATTACAAGTCGATTGCTCTAGATCACAAGTTAATTACTTGGATTACCTAAATCAATTCGACTTACCTGATGACAAGTATATTACTCTGGATTACAAGAGAATTCCTCTAGATTATACCTGGATTACTCTTAATTACAACTGGATTACTTCAGACTTCATGTGGATTACTTTGGATTACATGTTAGTTACTTGAATTACCTAAATTACTTCGAATTATCTGGATTATCAGTATATTACCCTGGATTATATGTGGATTAATAGTAAATGACTTGAATTATCCTGATTACAGGTCGATCAATCTGGATTACTCCAGTTTATAACTGGATTACTCTTAATTACAAGTGGATAACTTCAGATTAAAAGTTGATTACTTTGGATTACAAGTATACTAATTGAGTTATCCTGATTACAAGTGGATCAATTTGGATAACTCTAGATTTTAACAGGATTACACTGGACCCCTTTTCCAGGTTTAAGTGTGGGGGGGGGCTACGCATTTACTGACTGGTTACAGAAATATGTTCAGTCACGGTCGTCCCCTTTTCCAGGTTTAATTGGGGGGGGGCTACAAATATACTGACTAGTTACGAAAATGCGTTCAGTTACGCTCGTTCCCTTTTCCAGGTTTAAGTTGGGGGGGGGGGTGATGCACATATACTGACTAGTAACGAAAACGCGTTCAGTTACGCTCGCCCCCTTTTCCAGGTTAAAGTGTATGTGTGTGGGGGGGGGGGTTACGCATTTACTGCCTAGTCACGAAAAAGGGACGAGAAAGAAAGGGAAAGAAGGGACAAGCGTGACCGCACGCATATCTGTAACTGTTCTCTTGTTTTTATTGTTTTTCCAACGCAATCCTCTTTTTCTCGAAAAATAATCGTTTTAGGCGAAAAGTGTGTGATACAAAAAAGATGTATTTTTATACTAGCTACAACTTTTGTTTGAAACATTTTTGAGAATTCTTCGTATTTACTGAGATAAACGAAAAAATCATGATTTTTATGGGGTTTCTTATGGTTTTTACCATGAAAACGTCCTTGTCGCCAATTTTCACTATGATTTTCGTAATCAGCGCATCAAAATACGGAAATATACGTGGTTTCAACAAATTCGGAGGTAACCACTGTTCGGAACTTTATCCAAAAATAGAAAATGATAACAATCAAAGAATCTAATCCATAGACGCTCTTGTGCAACTATTGCTGATGACTTCCAAACAAAAAATTTGAAAATCGGTTAAGAATTGTAGGCTGTAGGTGATTTTGAGTAGTAAATTCCCGATTCAGCCCACTGTGCAGCGGCTTGCGAGAGTTGTTTCCCCGTCGCAGAAATATCGATAATTCAAAAAGATCCTATCCATATTTTACTTGAAAACGTTTTGCCTTGAACTTATTTTGTCAAATCTCCAATTTATGTACAAAGTGAAATTTTTTATGGGATTTATTTTCGAAGAGGATCTATATGTGCAATAAATCTGAAGTATGATAGTTTGATAAAGATTGAAAAAGCTTCAAGTATTGGACAAACGACAAGTCATATTTTTAGCATCTCACCTCAATAACTCTTCTGAGGTGTCACGTTCGGTTGCAGGTGCAGATACAGATGCAGATGCAGGTTCCTGCAGTTCTGCAGCTGCGATAGCAGCTCCTTCATCCTTTGCTGAATCTACCTGGACGTGTGACGGCTGAGGCACGGGTGGAGAAGGTGGAGAAGGTGGAGGTGGAGGTCTCTCAAAAAATGAATCTTCCTCATCCAGTCTCGCCTCCTGGGGCAAAGAAATTTCCTCTCCTCGAGGAATCGATGATAACGCACCTGGTGGAAAACTTCTCGATTCCGAACGAGTCTCTGTTCTTTCCTTCGTACGTGGCCGAGTGAGTGTCTGCAATCATAAAAAATACAAATTAAAGACTTTAGAGGCCAACATTTTCGCAAAATAGGGGAAATAGGGTGATTTTTCACGAAAATAGGGGAACTTAGGGGAAATAGGGTTGACTTTTATACCAGAAAAAATGAATTTTCAATCAAGAAAGACGAATTTTTAACCCAATAGTTCAATTTTCAACCACAAACAATTAATTTTTAACGAAAGAGTTGCAATTACAAATAAATAGTTGAACTTTTCACTAATTAGTTGAATTGAGAAACTACAAATATGAATTTTACAAGCAAATGGTCAAATCAATCAACAAAAGATTAAAATTCAACCAAAAACAGTTCAATTTTTCAGCAAATAGTTAAATTTTGAAGCAAAAAAAACAGAATTTTTATAAGACAGTTGAGCATTCAGCAGAAAAATTCATTTTCAACCATGAAATATGTATTTGTAACCAAACAACATTACTTTTCTACAATAAAAGAGGAATTTTCAATCCAAAGAACAAAAAAATTTCTATCCAAATTTTTCAACAAAATAGTTGAATTATTAACCAAATAGTTGAATTTTCAACAAAAAAGTTGATTTGGAATGAAGAAAGATGACATTTCAGTCAAAAACGAATTTTCGATCCAATAATGTTCAAATAAATACTTAAATTTTCAAAAAATAATTACATTTTCAATAAAACAATTACATTTTCAACAAAATAGTTGAATTTTTTATGTTAGCTGCATTTTCAATCTACAAAGATGAATTTTCAACCAAGAAGATTAATTTTCTACCAAGAGATGAATTTCCAACCAAATATTTGAATTTTAAACTCAAAAAGATAAGTTTTCAAAAACAAAAATAAAGTAGTTAAATTTTCGGTTTAAAAAATTGACTTTCAAGAAAAAAAAGAACAAATTTTTACCCAGATGAATTTAAGAAAAAGAGACGGATTTTCAACAAAGTAGTTTAATCCTTAACCAAAGCAGATTGATTTTCAACCAAACAGTTGCATTTTCAACCAAAAATGCAAAAGTAAAATTTTCAGTAAAAAATGTAATTTTACACCAAAAAAACAAGTTTTCAACAAAACAGGTTAATTTTTAATCAAAGCGATGATTTTTCAACTAAAATGATGAATCTTCAAGAAAAAAATGAATTTTTAGCAAAGTAGTTCAACATTCAACCAATTAGTTGAATTTAAAACCAAAAAAGATGAATTCTCAACAAAAAATATAATAATTGAGATTTTGAGATGAAAAGATTTCAAGTTAAATCAAAAATAGTTGAATTCAACAAAAAAAGACGAATTTACAAAAATAGTTGAATCCTCAACCGAACCAGATCAATATTTAACCAAATAGGTTAATTTTTCACCTAGAAAGATAAATTTTCAACCAAATGGTCGAATTTCCAAACAAAATATACTTAACTTCAACAAAAAACAGTTGCATTTTCAAACTAATAATTGAACTTTTAAGCAAAAAAGACGTACTTTTTAAAATACAGTTGAATTATCATCTCGGAATGTAAAATTTTCAACAAAAACGTTGATTTTCAACCAAGAAAGATGACTTTTCTGCCAAAAAAGATTAAATTTCTATCAAAAAATACAAATTTTCAACAAAACAATTATATTTTAAACAAAATAATTAAATTTTCAACAAAATAGTTAATTTTTTAAAACCAAATAGCTGAATTTTCAACCAAGAAGATTAACTTTCTACCAAAAATTCTAGAAGTTTCAAACAAACAGTAGCATTTTTCACAAAAAAAGATTAGTTTTTCCAAAAGAGATACATTTTTAAATCAAAAAGACGAATTTTCTGCGAAACAATTGAATTTTCAGTTGAAAATATGAATTTTGAACAAAAAAGTTAATTCTCAAACCAATCAGTTTAATTTTCTACCAAATTGTTAAACTGTCAAACCAAAAAGACCAAATTTTCTACGAAACACTTGAATTTTCAACCAGGAAACATGAATTTTCAAGAAAATACATAAAATAAAAAAAATAATGAAAATATAAAGAAAAAATTCAATGGAAGGAAAAAAAGAACGAAAATAATGAATCTTCAACCAAATATTTGAATTTTTTACAATGAAGTTCGACTTTCAGCCAAGTATTTTTAATCAAAAATGAAGCAGTCAAATTTCCAGTTTAAAAAATTAATTAAGAAAAAAACGAACGAATTTTCAACTAGTTAAATTCAAGCAAAAACGACGAATTTACAAAAAAAAAGTTAAATCTTTAATCAAAACAGATTAATTTTTAACTAAACAGCTGTATTTTGAACCAAAAATGATGTGTCTAGTCGTCCCGAAAAAATGGGAAAGTTGAAGAAGGGGATAGACTAGTCGTCTCGGAAATTCGCGACGACTAGCCAAGCTTATGAAAAATATTTTACTACTCGTCCCGAATTTTTGGACGGGACACTTCGTTTTAAAAAAATAGATGAATTTTCCACTAGAAAGATCAATTTTCAATCAAAAATATAAATTTTTAACCAAAAATGGACTTGTTTTAAGGCTTTTTGTGCAATTCTCTTACCCAAATTAACTTAAATAAATAAATTCAATTGAAAAAGATGAAAGAAAATAGTTGAATTTTCAACCCAAAGAGACGTATGTGTGTGTGTAGTAGGATTTTAAACAAAATAGTTAAATTTTCAACCAAATAGTAGAATTTTTAACTAAAAGAGATGAATTATGATTCAAAAATATAATGGCAGACTTTTCAACTAAAAAAAATTAGCTCTTAACCAAGAATAATTGGATGTGTTTATTGATTTCTATTAATTCAGTACGCATTTAAGTTGAAAAACGAGAAAAGAGATAAAAAGAGGGAGTTTCTTGAAAACAGATGAAAAAAGAGGAATTCTTTAAAAGAGGGGGAAAGAGGGGAATGGGAGAAAGAGTGTCAAGTATGAAATTTCATTTTCATCTGACTTATGCTGATTTTATTGTCTTATTTAGTCAGAACTAATAAAACCAACTAATGGAAAAGGTAAAGAGGGGAAATGTTATTTAAATTTGCTTAGTCCTTCTTTCTTTCCAATATCATCAACATCTTAGAGGTTTTGCCAGAGAGCCATTAAAGCGAAGAAATCCTTGGTGACTTCTGTATTTCTCAGACTGTTCTCAAATCTTCATAAAACATCTTCTACTAACCAACCGGAAAAAGCTGAAGAACACTTGACGCCACTCAACGATCAAAGAATAGGGCACAATTATCTCCAAGCTTCCAAGTCACGAATCATCCACGCATAAGAGGGAATTTTTCTTACTCCACTAATTAAAATTCATTGTTTCCTCGTCTGGTGAAAAATTTATTAAAACCTTTTGGGAGCGTCCATATATGTATTACGTGACGTGTATGCGGAAGTGAAAAAGAAGAAGAAGGGGAAAAGTGAGGGAGGAGAAGTGGGAGATGAAAATTAGGGAGGGGAAATAGGGGAGGAGAAGTGCAAGAGGGGAAGTATGATAAGAAAGGGAAATTAGTGGGAGTGGGGAAGGAGAAGTAAGTGAGAGGAGGGAACGTGAAGATAGGGGGAGTGGAAAAGAGAAATTAGGGGAGGGGAAATGAGAGATTGGAAGTAGGGAAGGGAAAGTATGAGAAGGGTGAGTAGAGGAGGGGAATGAAAATGACGGGGGGGGGGGCGAGGGATGGGAAGTATGGATGGGAAATAGTAGAGACGAACTGAGATAGAGGAAGTACAATAGAAAATTGGAAGTACGAGAGAAGTATGGTATGGAAGGGGAAATAGGTGGATATGGAAAGTGGACAAGGGCAAATGAGTGAAAGGAGGGATAGTGAGGGGAAATGGGAGATTGGAAGTAGGAGAGAGGAAGTGCAGAAGGAATGGTGCGGTTGTGGAATGCAGAGGAAGTAGGGGATGGAAGGAGAGGTGGGAGAGCGGAAGTGAGGAGGCCGGAAGTAGGAGTGGTTGAGTGGGGGAAGGCGATGATAAGATAGTATCAGATTGGAAGAGAAAGTGAGAAGGGAAATAATGGGAAGGGAGGGATAATGGGAGATGGGAAGTAGGGAGAGGAAATAAGGAAGGCGAAGAGCAAGATGGGAAGTAGGATAGGGATGGGGAAGTAGAGAGAGAGTGTGGAATATGAAGTACCAGAGGGACAATAGGGTAGCGGAGAGAAAATTTGAGTTTGAAAGTAGAGGAGGGAAATTAGGATAAGGAAATTAAGAGAAAGTAGGGAATGGGAGGAGAGGTAGGGGTGGCGAAGTAAGTGAGGAGAGGTGAAGCAGGAGAGGTTGAGTAAGTGAGAGAAGGGAAAGTGAGGGTCGACGAAGTAGGAAAGAGAAACTAGGGGCGGGGAAGTGGGAGATTGGAGGTAGGGGTAGTATAAGGAGAGGAAAGTAAGTAAAAGGAGGGTAGGTGGGAGATGGGCGTCTGGGAGGGAAAATAGGGAGATGCAGGAGGGGAAGTAGATGGAGGAGGAGCGGGGAAGTATCATGTGGCAGAGGAAGGAAGTGAGAGGAGGAAAAGATAAAGTAGGGAAGAAAACGGGAGTTTGTAAAGTAGGGAAGGGGAAGTTCAGGATAGGAAGTAGGGTCGGGAAATGAAAGAGAAGGGACAAGAGGTAGGGGAGGGGAAGTTAGTGAGCGCCGAGAAGTAAGGGAGGTTGAGTGGAGGACATAGATTATAAGATAGGATCAGATTGGAAGAGAAAGTGGGAAGGGAAAGGAGGGTAGAGGAGTGAAATCGGGAGATGGGAAGTAGGAAGAGGAAATAGGGGAGGCGAATTGCAAGAGGCGGAGTAGGGTAGGAAAAGGGGGTAAAAAGAGTATGGGATATGAAGTACCAGGAGCAATAGGGTAGGGTAAAGAAAAGGAGAGTTTAAAAGTAGGTAAAAGGAATTAGGGTAGAGGAATGCAGGGGAAGTAGGGGGTGGGAGAAGAGGTAGGGGATGTGAATTAAGTGACGGAAGCAGGGAAAGTAGGGGACAGAAAATGGGAGATTAAAGGTAGGAGTAGTATAAGGAGAGGGAAGACAATTTTTGAGAGGGGAAGTGGGAGATGTAGCGTATGGGGTGAAGAAAGTGAGAGGAGGAAAAGATAAACTAAGAGAGGAAACAGGAGTATGTAAAGTAGGGAATGGGAAGGGGATGATAAGATAGGATTGGATCGGACAGGACAGGATAGAAGAGGAGAGAGAGAGACCGGGGATATCTGGAGATCAAGAAAGGAAATCCGTATGGAGAGTGCTGATCGTATTTGGAAAATCTCGACTTATGCTCGATAAAGCAACCCATAATACGTAGATTGAATGTTCCGGGCACTACAAACGAGCTATGAAGCGGTATTCTAAATGCAAAACGGATAATATCGATAATAGGATCTAAGCGGCTGCTACTTCGGTATTACATTATAATACCGGAACGCGGCCTCAGCAGGATACCATAACTGTAATGTGCATGTATGCATGGATATATGGAAGATATAAGCGACGATATAAATACCTCTCTGGCTTCCAGTCTTCCTATTGTGCCATAAACCTCCACGTCATTAGTGAATGTACTTAATTGCGTTGTGTTACAGTGCGATTTCCAAATCGATGAAACCTAATTGATTCTCTCCCTTCATTGCTCAATTATCGAAAAATCAAACTAGTTTCGCTTTTTTTTTTAAATTTTATCACACACTTTTTGTGCTTTTAGTCCATAAGCTCTTCAATCCACTCTCTCAAATTGAATCAGTGTAATTTCTTAACTTTTTTTTTTTTCTCAACTTTTTTTTCATACGGTTCTATTTTTTTTAGGAGAATAAAAAGAAAACTACTTTAAACCGGATTCGAACCAGGAACCTCCTCTACTCCTACTTGATATTTTTTGCAAAATCCAGGCGAATCCAGGCAGAGTTGGATTTTTCTGATTTTCCTAAAAAAAACTAGGACACCACTACGATAAAATATTATAGGAAATTTAGTGTGGACCTATGATGATTTTCCTATAATAAATTTCTTATAATTTGTTCGTGATTCTAGAAAAATCATTACAGAAAATCATTACAAGATAATCAGTATAGAAATAGATAATGTTAAAATATTGAAAGAGGTGATGCAAAAAATTGAGCAACTGCACACGAATTGAATATACATTTATTTAACGCAGGATATTTCAAGTGATTTTAAGGGATTTTACAGGATTCCAAAAGACTTAAGAGATTCCAGAAAATTTTAATGGATTTTAAGCGATTTGGTCAGATATCACAAATATTTCACCGGTTTTCGAATGATTTCAAAAACTTCCAAACATATAAGAAAATTTTAAGGGATTTCAACGGATTTCGAGGGATTTCCAAACATTTCCAAACATTTCCACTAATTTCAAGGCATTTCAATGGTTTTCAAGAGATTTAAAAATATTTTCGAATATTTCAAGGAATTTCGAACGATTTCGGAACATTTCAAGGAATTTTAGAAAATATAAAAGATTTGGGTTCGATGGGTTTTAAGGCTTTTCAGAGGATTTTACGGGATTTTTAAAAATTTTAGTGTATTTTCAAAGATTTTAAAGAATTTTATGAGATTAAAAAAATGTAAAGGGATTCCAAAGGATTTTATTAGGATTTTCAGAGACTTGAAGGGATTCCTAGATAACTAAATGTACGAGAACGAAATTTCAAAGGATTCGTAGTAATTCCAAAGATATCAAGAGATTTTAGGATATGTCAAGAAATTTCACAAGATTCAAAATATTTTACTGAACCTCCAAGAATTTTAAGAAATTTCAAAGATTCCTAAGGATTATAACAATTTTTTAAAAGGAAATTTAATCAATGCATTTAATTTAATTTTGAGGGAATTGAATGGGTTTCAAGACATTTTTAAATATTTCTACGGATTTCAAAGATTTTCAAACATTTCCGGGGATTTTAAGGGATTCTAGAGGATTTTTAAGAAATTCTAGAGGATTTTGAGACTTTTCAGAGGATTTTATGGGATTTCTAGAGAACTACTTTTTTGGACTACGTATTTTAATGGATTTTTACGATTTCAACAGATTTCAAGGGATTTTAACTAATTTCTAGTGAACTTTAGGAAATAAATTAGATTTCATTTCAGGGGATTTTACGGATTTCAATAATTTCAAAGGATATGAAGTAATTACAAAAATTACAAAGGATTTTAAAGGTTTTAGGTTATTAAAAAAAATTGTTAAAGAACTTTCAAAAGATTGAACGAATTTAAAGGGATTTCAAAGAATTTTGTAGGATTTTCAAAGATTTTGAAGAATTTTAAAGAATTTCACAAGACTTAAGAGATTTTATAGGACCTCAAAGTATTTTAAAGATTTTAGGGTTTTTACAAAATTCGAAGGAATTTTAATGGATTTCCAGAGTCCGGGCTCAATTCCCGCTGCCAGTATACTTTGCACATTTTTTAATAATATTTTTCTTATCGCAATTTACTATTAAATTCATTTAAATCAAGTTAAAATATTTAGTTTTAACCATTTTTTCATATTAAATAATTGGGGGTTTCCACTTTTACCACTTTTACTCAAAAAAAGTTTTCTTTATACAAAATACACATTTTTCCTAATTCATTTGTACATTCATATTTTGGTTATTGTTATTTTCATAAGAGATAAAAAAGTAGTATAATAAGAATAAAAGAAATATTCAAATACAAAGAAGTAGTAAAATAAAATAATGTGAAAATAGAATATAAATAAAACACATATCTATTATTACCATATATACCATTAAACCATTTCCCTTTCAGGGTAGGCGTGACGCTACCCGATTCAGGTAGTGTTTCTAGGTTGATAACTTGTAGTAAATAACTACAAGTGTGGGCTCACCACACCCACGATGTGCCAACAGCACTCATGTCAGTATTCTTGAATGGTCACCCATCCAAGTACTAACCGCGTCCAACGCTGCTTAACTTCAGTGATCTGACGAGAACTGGGTTTTTCAGCGTGGTATGGCCGTTGGCTTACCATAATATTCATATTTTGAAACTAGAGTAACGAGTGATGTTTTTTAACAAAAAATTGCATCCCGAATTTTCTCCATATGAAAAAATGCTTATAAATTAATATTTCACCTTGATTTAAATACATTGAAGAGACAATTGCAATAAAACAAATGAACGAAAAAATCCGGCAGCAGGAATCGAGCCCGGACTTTATGGTTTCTTAGCTCCGGTCAGAAACCCTTATAGTTTAGGTTAGATGTCCGTCCATCAATCGTATTTTTTCCAAGAAGGGGAAGTGAGGCCAAATTCTGTGAGGGAGAGTGAGGGAAAATTAGGGAAGGGGGACTATTGGAAGTGTAGGGAAATTAAGAGAAATGAAGGGAAGGGAAGCACGAGCAGGAGTGAGTTGATTTGAGGGGAGGGGAAACAGGAGAAGTGAAGGAAATGAGGGAAGGGAAAGTAGGAGAAGTGGAAGAAATGAGGGGAGAGGAACTAGAGAAAGTGATGGGAAATGAAAGGAAATGAGGGGAGCAAAAGTGAGAGAAGTGATGGGAGGGGAACTGGAGGGAGTGAGGGGAAATAAGGAGTAAGGATGGGTGGGGAATTGTCGGGTGGATAAGCAGGTAAAGATGAGTGTTAGCTGGTGAGGTAAAAAGAGGGGGATGTAGTGGAGGAAGAAGTTGGAGAAGGGAGGGGAAGCGAATGTTGAAGTATGGGGAGGGAAAGTAGGGGAGGATATGGGAAGTAGGGAAATATAGAGAAAGTGGGGGAGGACAAGTATGAGAGGTTGAGGTTTAAGACTTAATTAACGTCTTATTAGGCTAATAATCCCTTTTTTATAGGTGTGTAATGACCTATTACTGGGACGATTATGAATCAAAATGAAATTTCGAAGGATGTAAGTTCCCGAGGAAAGCTCCGTCCCTGAATATAATGGGTCTTGATTTGGACAAATAAGAGGTAGCAATCTGGCGCATCAAGATAAACCTGCTAGTAAGTTAAAGGCTGGCGAGTAGAAGGCTAATTAGAGGGTTAGTGTTATAAGACGACAATTTTAGATAAGAGAAATACACAGTGGCATTGCGGTCTTACCGTACTCGAATTTCCTTACGAAATCCGGAAGTGGGAAATGCAGAAATAGGATAGCGTCATCTGGGCTTTGGGTACGGCTTATCGCCATCCCCCTTATCAATTTTACCCCATCCCCTACTTCCATAGCGCCAGAATTGTCGGAAGACATTCGTATCTTGAAATTAAATCTGCTGTCGCTTTTGGCGTTCAAAAATATCGACACATTCAAGAAGCTGACTACTTCTGACGTCAAAAATCGTTTTTTAAATTATGTATTCTTCCTCCTGAGAATGGAATTACAATAATTTAATTGCAATTTACTAATCTTTCTCTTTCAAACCATCCAACCTATCACAGACTCATTTAAATTAAAGAAGAGAACTTAAAGCTGTATTTAAATTTGTTTATAATTATATTGAATTTAGAGCTAATAATTAAGCATGAGGTTCTGAATTCAAAAAATTGAATAGCAAGCTATTAACTTCCAAATGCACTCTAATTCCCTGGCAGCAAGGTAATAGTACTATGCAATGCAAATCTTTGACCTGCAACCGCACCCCTATTTCCTCACTAAATTTTGCATGTTGTTTTCGCCACTGGAGGCGATTAAATTAAGTATTTCATGATGTAGTAAATAAATAAACAAGGGATGCAAACTTCTTTTTGAATAAAATATTTCATGATTCAGAATTCAGATGATTAACTATCCTCCTTTTCTACTTAATTTTGTCTTTTTTCGTCTCATCCTACACATAATTTTATATTAATTTTTCTATCATTCTTTTTCCTTTTTTATCAAATTCCCTTCTTTCTCCTCAATATTTCTATCCACTTCTATTCTGTTTTATCACTTTTTATCCTATTTATCTTTCCAAATATCCTATACTTTTCTATTCCGTTTTATTACTTTCTGTTCTACTCGCCTTTTCAATGAGTTTCGTCTTTACTATCCCATGGTGGGGCGGAACCAACTTTAATTGCATATTGGATTTTCCAACTGATTATGGTATTCCGCGCCAACTACCTGTGTACCGTTCCCCCACTACGCGGCTTCCCCTCCCACAGCCGAATTGCTGCTGCCGAGCCTGGTCAGCGGGACTCCTTTGTACCTATTGAGGACTCAAATTCGGAATATAATATTTTTTAAATTTAGCAATTTGCAATTTACAAGTATAATATTCGAAATCTGCGAATTATAGCGATTCCAACAATCTGTCATTTGACTTAAAAAATTGAAAATTGAAGAACAAATGTTCAAGTTTTTGTTAAATTTTATGGAAAATTTTTCAGTATATTCTACTAAAATCCACTGCAGTAGTTTTCATTTATTGGTGCAATATTTTACTTAACTTAGGAAAATTCCGGAAGCTAAAATTTGGCCAGATTTCAAAACTTATTAACTAGCATCATTTTGGTTTATTTCTGGAACAATCGCATTTCTCAACAGTATCCTCAAATAATTTTACAATCCCAGTGCAAAAGTATGAATAGTCTAATTATTAGCCTAATTTGGGAACTCATTAACAAACATTATAAATTGTGTTTTTTGCTTAAACAATAACATTGCTCAAAATTATCCTTTTAATCGTTTCCTTAAAAATGATAAATATTATACAATTTGTTTATGAAAGTTAATTCAGAATATTATTTTAACACTAAAGTAGCAGTATAAAAAGGATTTTCATGAATATATTTTCAGTTACAAATGCAATAATGTCACTCACAGATACCAGTACCTGAAATTCAAGTTACATTTGGTATTTAAAAGTCCTTCAGTGTTAAAAATTAAACAAGTTCAAACAGAGCATGAAAAAATTCACAAATTAAAATTTGAAAAATTTAATTTTTATCACTTTAAAATCTGTATTCAAGGATAATTATGAGAAATAAACCAAATTTATGATGTTAGTTGATAAGTTTTCAAATTTGGCCAAATTTTAGCTTTCAGAATTTCACCAACCTAAATAAAATATTGCACCAATAAATTAAAGCTACTGCACTTGATACTAGAATATTTATTCTTTAATGTTCAACTCTTTAACTCTTTCAACCCTTTTCAACTCTTCAAGTTAAATAATAGATCGTTGGAACTGTTATAATTCCCAGATTTCGAATATTATATTTGTAAATTACCGAGTGCTAAATTAAAAAAATGTTATATTCCGAATTTTAGTCCTCATTAGGTACAAAGGACCGCTGACCAGGCTCGCGGCAGCAGTTTGGCTAAATGAGGGGAAGCCGCGTAGTGGGGAACCGTATGCAGGTAGCTGGGGCGGAATTTTCATCTGCCTATTTTTAGACCAGAAAAAAAACCATCGAGCCCTTTTTGAAAAAAGCACTTTCAAAATATTTAAAATTCAAAAAAATTCTAAAAATTTAATATCTAGGACCTTGCATATGAGCTTTTCCAACTGAATAGGATAACTATAATCCCATGGACATTTGAAGACGAGAAATAAAAATAATCGGTATAAGTATTGGAAAAAGAATAAAATAGTAATTGAACAGCGTCCATCGAATTGTTGGAATATAAAACAATAGACTATATACCCATAATAGTGAAATGAACAGAGCACTCGGCAGAGCATGCGAGTACAATAATCCTTCTTCAACAAGCTCTCGGATTATGCACAAAAATGATTTCAGTTCCTCAATTCTGGCTTCAATTATATCCAAATTAAAAATTCTGAATAGTTCCAACACAGGAATCTTGACGTGGACCTAATAGGATTCTGACCAGTTTGCCTTACTTCTTGTGTGGCCCTGATCGGGTGAGCTGACATGGGCCACACATGGCTTGTAACGCATTTGCAAATTATTAGCGTACTTGAGGAAAACTTGCCAGGGCCCTTACGAAAAAGAATAATAGGCCTATAATGATTTTCCTATAATTTTTTCGCGGCCATAGGAAAAATTACAGGAAAATAAGTAGAGAAAAATAATTATAGCAATAAATAATAGTAAAATATTGAAATAATTATTGCGAAAAGTATGAAATACTCAGATAAAACTTTAAAGTTTTATCATACCCACTAAATTATGATTTTTTCAATAATTATTTCTATAATCGTGATAAAATTATTAGAAATTCATTATAGGCCTATAATGATTTTTCTTAACACTTTTTCGTAAGGGGATCTTTCCAGATTTGTCAAAGTATGCCATAGTTTATAAAATTATAATAATTTTACAGAATAAGATTACTTTCTGATGAAAAACTAATTTTATTACTTTTCAATCAAAAATACACTTTTTCTTAGAGTCTTTTGAAGGCTGAAGGTTTAGGAAAAGCCTGTTCGCACTTATTTTCTCGCCAGCGACTCACATTAATGTAATATTTTTAAAACTTCTAATCCCTCTAAATATCTTTTAAACTGATTCGAATTTTTCATAAATGTTTAAAAATGTTGCATAAATTTCTATACTATATAAATATATTTTAAAAATTGAGTTGTTTTTCTTAAAATTTAAAAAAATTCTGCATGATAAGTAAAATGGCCTTAAAATCTTCCGGATTCTTATTCGAAAAATTTTTTGGAAACCTTTTGAAATATTTGAAAATACTCCCTGAAAATTAATTTGTCAAAATAAAATATCGTTAAAAATTTTCCCAGAAATCATGAGTCTTCAATATGTATTCCCGGATATTTCCCGTTTTCCCGGACAGCTGCCGCCCTGCACTATTTAAAAGCCCCATCAATGCCCGATTATAATGTAACGCTTTTTTATTTTAAATATAAAACTGGTCAGGGCCCTAACAGCGCCCCTTTTAGGGTTTTCGTAACCCTGGGTAGAAACCCTCATAGTTTCGTCGGGTGTCCGTCCGTCCATCTTCGTACTTTTCCCCAGGAGGGAAAATTTGGAGAGGGGAAGTACAGGAATTGAGGAAAAATGAGGGGAGTGGAAGTAGGAGAAGCGATGGGAATTGAGGGTGGGGAATTAAGGGGAGCGATGGGAATTGAGGGGTAGGAAAGAAGGAGGAATGGGGGAAAATGAGGGGAAATGCGGGGAGGGGAAGTAGGAAATACGAGGAAAAATTATAAGAGGGGAAGTAGGGTAAGTGAGGGGAAATGAGGGAAGGGAAAGTAGGGGAAGTGTGAAAAAATCATAGGAGGAGGATTAGGCGAATTAAGGGGATGATTAAGCGAGGAGAAGTTGGGAAAATGAGAGGAGGAAAAATTAGACGAATCGAGGAAAA
>CAKNYM010052653.1:265580-277332 GCA_932195095.1 Andricus curvator
ACTAGAAAAAAATCAGTTTTCAACCGAACGGATAAATTTTCAACAAAAAAATAAATAAATTTTCAACAAATAATGTAATAGTAGATATATATAATATAATATTAAAAATTCAACTGTTTTGTACAAAGCTTACCTTTTTGGTGAAAAATGCAACTGTTTGATTAAAAATTAATCTGTTTTGGTTGACGATTCAACTATTTTTATGGAAATTTGTTGTTTTTTTTTCTGGTAGAAAATGATTCTTCTTGGTTGAAAATTCAACTAGTTTATCTAAACATTATGTATTTTGTTGAGAATTCTTTTTTTTGGTAGAAAGTTAATCTTCTGTATTGAAAAGTCATCTTTTCGGTTGAAAATTTAACTATTTGGTTGAAAATTCAACTAGAATAGTTAAATTTTAAGTTAAAAAATTAGTTTTCCTAAACTACAAAAAAATCAGTTTTCAAGCAAACAGATTAATTTTCAACCAAAAAAAATCGATTTTCAACAAATAATGTAATAGTACATATATATAAAATAAAATTGAAAATTCAACTGATTGTAGAAAACTTACCTTTTTGCATTGAAAATTCAACAGTTTCGTAGAAAATTCAACAATTTGGTAGAACATTGAACTATTTGTTTGAAAATTTATTTATTTTGTTAAAAATTCGTCTTTATGGTAGAAAATTAATCTTCTGTGTTGAAACTTCATCTTTTTGGTTGAAAATTCAACTACTTTGTATAAAGCTTACCTTTTTGGTTAAAAATGAGAATGTGTGGTTAAAAAATAATCTGTTTTGGTTGAGGATTCAACTATTTTGTTGGAATTCGTCTTTTCTGGTAGTCAATAATTCTTCTGTATTGGAAATTTATCTTTTTGGTTGAAAATTTAACTATTTGGTTGAAAATTAATCTATTTTGGTTGAGGATTCAACTATTTTGTTAGAAATTCGTCTTTTTTAGTAGTGAAAAATTCTTCTTGGTTGAAAATTCAACTAGTTTGTTAAAACTTGATATATTTTGTTGAGAATTCATCTTTTTTGATAGAAAATTGATTTTCTGTGTTGAAAATTCATCTTTTTGGTTGAAAATTTAACTATTTGGTTGAAAATTCAACTGTTTTGTACAAAGCTTATCCTGTTGGTTGGAAATGCAACTGTTTGGTTAAAAATGAATCTGTTTGGTTGAGGATTCACATTTTTTGTTGGAATTCGTCTTTTCTGGTAGTAAATAATTCTTCTTGGTTGAAAATTTAACTAGTTCGTTAAAACTTTATGTATTTTGTTGAGAATTCAATTTTTTTTGTAGAACATTAATCTTCTGTGTTGAAAACTCAACTTTTTGGTTGATAATTTAACTATTTGGTTGAAAATTCAACTGTTTTGTACAAAGCTCATCTTTTTAGTTAAAAACGAAACTCTTTGGTTAAAAATTAATCCGTTTTAATTGACGATCCATTTTTTCTGAAATAGTTGAAAAAAAGTGTCATCGCTAAAAAAAAGTGTCAATAGTGAGTCCGAGATCTCAAATTGTTAACCTTTTGAATGCCAACCTTTAAACATTACTCTAAATTTCCTGTTATTGAAAATAGAATAGAAAGGACAAACCAGATTGTCCATAACTGAATGAAAATGTACATTTGCAGCTGGCTTAAAATAGTTTCAATTTCACATTTTCCACCTGACTGAATTCAAGTGACCTATATTTTTTCTCTGAGTGTAGCGAGTCGATATAGAGTGCATTTGAAACACAGAAGCTCAAGTTTCTTCTCGAGTTTGTAACCTGCTCGTATAAATACCCTGTTTCAATAAAAGTTTGCAAGAAGCAAACAAACTATGTTATAATTTCTGAGATACAAAATCTTACTTATCGCGAATCGCGTATAGAATAATCTTATGGAAATTAGCTTTGGAAATTTTATTTGCAGAACTCTGTGATTTACCCAGTGAGTTAAGTGCTTCTGAAAGTGGAATGAAAAAGTTTCGTTAATAGGTTTTTTTATTTTAAATTGGTGTTTGTTAATTTAAAACTTCTGTACTCAGGGTGAACGCAGAACTTCATTTTCAAAATTCCCTGATTTTTCCCTGAAAAAGATGACTTTTTAACAAAATAGTTTAATTTGCATCAAAATAATTAAATTTTCAACAAAATAGATGATTTTTTAACCAAATACTGGAATGTTCTACCTACAGAGTTGAAAGTTCAACAAAAATGTGAATTCTCAACGAAAAATATAATAGTCGATATTTCTACCAACAAACAAAAACGAATTTTCAACAAAATAGATCAATTTTCTACTACAGAGTTAAATTTTCAACAAAATAATAAAATTCTCAACAAAATAAATAAATTCTCCACAAAACAGACGATTTTTCACCCAAGAAGATTAATTTTGCAACAAAAAATATAAATTTTTAACAAAATACATGAATTTTCAGCAAATAGTCAAATTTTTAAGCAAAGAGAAGAATTTTAAACTAAAATAATCAATCTACAACCAATAAAATGCATATTCAAAAAAGTACCCAGTTCAACTTTCATCCAAGTAGTTGGATTTTCAATTAAAAATGATCAAGTTTCAATGAAAAATTATCAATTTTTAACAAAATAGTTAAAACTTCAACCAAAGAGATAAATTTTCAACTAAAATGACGAATTTTCCATCCAAATAGACGAATTTTCAACTAATAAAGATTTTTCAGTAAAAAAAAAAAAAAATCATCCAAATTCTTGAACTTTTTGGCTAAAACACGAATTTTCTGTAAAATAGTTGATCTTTCAACCCGCAAATATAATTTTTCAACAAAAAAGTTAATTTTCAACAATAAAAAAAGGCGGAAAGTTTGAACCAAGAAGATAAGCTTTCTACTAGAAAACACGAATTATCAACTAAAAAAGATCAATTTTCAATCAAAAGTAGCAAAGTTACATTTTGTGTTAAAAAAATTAATTTTAATAATATAAACGAATTTGCATCAAACTTTTTGAATTTTCGGTTAAAAAAGATTACTTTTTCACAAAATGGTTACATTTTCAATAAAATAATTAAATTTTCGAAAAACTAGTTGAATTTTTAAACAAATACTAGAATTTTCTACCTATATAGTTGAATTTTCAACAGAAATATAAATTTTCAACGAAAAATATAATAGTTGATACTTTAACCGAAAAAAACGAATTTTCTACTACAGAGTTGAATTTACAACAAAATAATAAAATTCTGAAGGAAATAGATGAATTCTCCACTAAAAAGACGAATTTTCAATCAAGAAGATAAATTTCTTAACAAAAAATATGACTTCTCAAACAAATAGATGAACCTTCAACTAAGAAATATAAATTTAAAAAAATATAGAAAAGGTAAATTTTCATTAAAGAAGTTAATTTTCAACAATAAAAAAAAGGAACAATAAAAAAAAAGAAGCTCCTTCTGCACCTATTGAGAAATATACTATTCAACAATGTAGTTTAATGTTTCATTCAATTAAAGATTATCAATTTTCATCAAAATAGTTAAAATTTTAATCAAAGAGATGAATTTTCAACTAAAATTATGGATTGGAAACCAAAAAATGTTTTTTTTTTTTAGAAAGTATTTGAAGTTTTAAGCAAAAAAGACTAATTTTTCAACCAAAAATACCAATCTTCAATGAAAAAGTTGATTTTTCAACACCAAAAAATTAATTTTCAACAATCTAGTGAAATTTTTAACCAAAGAGATGAATCCTTAACCAAAAAAGAAATAATTTTTTTCACGAAGTGGTTTAACTTTCACGCAAGCAGTGGAATTTTCAACTTAAAGAAGTCAAATTTCAACAAAAAATGGAATATTACATTTTCAGTTAAAAAATTAATTTTTAACCATAAGAATGCATTTTCAACAGAATAGATGAACTTTCAACCAACGAGATGAATTTGAAACAAAAATGATGAATCTTCAACTCGAATAGTTAAAGTTTCAGTTAAGAAAATTAATTTGCAACAAAAAAAAAACGAATTTTTAATAAAAGAGATGAATTTTCAACTAAAATGATGAATCTTCAACAAAGAAATGATTTCTTAACAAAGTGGTTTAACCCTCAACCTATTAATGGCATTTTAAAACAATAAACATAAATTTTCAACTAAAAAGTTGCATTTTGACCAAAAAATATTTGTATCAAAAGAGATAAATTTTTGAACCGAAAAGACGATTTTTCAACCGAAAAAGATTTCAGTTGAATTTTGAAGACTAACATATGAATTTTCAATAAAAAGATTGAAGATTCAACCAAAAAGGATGTCTAACGGAATAAAACAATTTCAAATCAAAATTAAAGAATTTATTATCCTTGCCAGTTATTTAAAGTGCCTCTGATAGAAATTTCCTGCCTTTGCAATGTTTTTTTTCTCAAAATCCACGAATTTTTCCTGATTTTCCAGGTTTTTCCTGACTTATAGCCTTCCTTTACCTTTACACAATTTCACTACGTAGAAAATGTAAATAAGAATGATCAGACATTTTCAATTCCGAATTTTCTACTTTTTATAACAAAGTAAAGCAACTTTAAAAAGCACAGCAGCTGCTAAACGGAAAACACGAAAAATATATTCGTTGGAAAGTTCCGGCGCAGTTTTACAGTTGTACCGCATATCTCTGCCGGCTGCCCATTTCTGCATACATGAACGTAAATGATAAACACATGTGCGCTCATTTATGCGTACTCACACAGAATCGCGCCCTGCTCGTAATACCGTCGTATTTCTCCTTTATTTTCGTTTATCTAGGGGTCGCGATGCACCCCGAGAATTTATGATGCGTGCATTTGCTATCGACATCCGAGTCAAAAGTTCGGCGCGATATCCTCGGATTCATTTCATACACCAAACTCCCTTTCCACCTTTTCCACCCCTAGTCGCTTTTCTTTTCCTACCTGTCATGAAGAATCGACAAAGTTTCCTTCATTGTGAACTGACCCCTTTGATTTTCGATAACAATATTTTTTTATTCAATTTCAAGGCCTAATTTCAAAAATTAGTCAAAGTAGGCGCCGTGCACCTCAAAACAAGGGTTTCGTAGCCTATTAAGATGTTAATTAAGTCCTTCAATCCACCCCTCCCATAATTTCCCTCCCCTACTCCTACTACTTCTCCTCTCTATACTTTCATCTTCGCTTCCCCTCTCTTCCCCTCTCTTCCCCTCTCTTTCCCAACTTCTTCCTCCTCTACTTCTTTCTCTCTCCTCACTTCCACAGATAACACTCCTCTAACCCCACTTCTCTTCCCAAGTCCACACTTCCCCCCTCCTACTCAGTCACACTACCTACTAGCCCTCCCCTCACTTCTCCAACATCATTTCCGCTTGCTTCCTCACCCATAATTTCCCCTACTTCCACACCCCTCGCTTCTTCTCATTTCCCTAATTTCTGCGCCCCTCACTTCCACAGGAAAGAGTTATTTGAAAAACATTCTTCATTGATTCCGTAATGAAATTGAGCCTATTCATCAAAAAATAGCCAAACTCTTGATTTTTTTATCAAAATTGTTTATATGATGATTTATTCTTTGAAACTTGCAGAGCATTATAGCAAAAAGTCACTGGAAAGATATTCTTACTCAATTCTATAAAAAATGGAGCCTATTCGTTAAAAAATAGCCAAACTCTCAGTTTTTTAATTGTAATTGTTTAAATAATTGAAAATTATTGTAAATTTACAAAGCAACATAGATAACAGTCATCGGAAAGATATTCTTAAATGAATTCATAAACAAATTGAGCCTATTCGTTGAAAAACAGCCAAACTCCGAACATGTTTATTAAAATTGTTAAAATAATTAACAATTATTGTAAATTTGCAAAGTAACATAGGAAAGACTTATTTTTAATACATTCTTTTTGGTTCTGTGAACAAACTGAGCCAATTCGTTAATTTACAAAACATAGTACAGAGTCATCGGAAAGACAATCTCAGTTGACTCCGTAAACAAATTGTTCTGAATGTGCTTATGAAAATTGTTTAAATAATTAATAATTATTGTACATTTTTAAAGTATCATAGGAAATGGGTATTTGAAAAACATTTTTTATTGATTCCGTAAACAAATTGAACCTACTCGTTGAAAAATGGTCAAACTCTTAATTTGTTTATCAACATTGTGTAAATAATAATTAATTCTTTGAAGTTTACAGAGCATTATAGAAAAATGTCACCGGAAAGATATTCTTATCTAATTTAAAAAAAATTGAGCCTATTCGTTGAAAAATAGCCAAACTCTAAATTTTGTAATCGAAATTGTTTAAATAATTAATAATTGTTGTAAATGTACAAAACATAGTAAAGAGTCATCGGAAAGACAATCTTAGTTGACTCCGCATAAACACATTGTTCTGAATGTGTCCATGAAAATTGTTTAAATAATTAATAATTATTGTACATTTTTAAAGTATCATAGGAAATAGGTATTTGAAAAACATTCTTTATTGATTCCGCAAACAAATTGAGCCTATTCTTAAAAAAATAGCCAAACTCTTGATTTGTTTATCAAAATTGTTTAAATAATGAATTATTCTTTGAAATTTGCAGAGCATTATAGCAAAAAGTCACTGGAAAGATATTCTTACTTAATTCTATAAAACATGGAGCCCATTCGTTCCAAAATAGCCAAACTCTTAGTTTTTTAATTGAAATTGTTTAAATAATTGAAAATTATTGTAAATTTACAAAACAGCATAGATCACAGTCATCAGGAAGATATTCTTAGTTGAATTCGTAAACAAATTGAGCCTATTCGTTGAAAAACAGCCAAACTCTGAATATGTTTATGAAAATTGTTAGAATCATTAACATTTATTGTAAATTTGCAAAGTAACATAAGAAAGACTTATTTTTAATACATTGTTTTTGGTTCTGTAAACAGATTGAGCCTACTCGTTGAAAAATGGTCAAACTCTTAATGTGTTTATCAACATTGTTTAAATAATAATTAATTCTTTGAAATTTGCAGAGCATTATAGAAAAATGTCACCGGAAAGATATTCTTATCTAATTCTCTAAAAAATTGAGCCTATTCGTTGAAAAATAGCCAAACTCTAAATTTTTTAATCGAAATTGTTTGAATAATTAATAATTCTTGTAAATTTACAAAAAATAGTAAACAGTCATCGGAAAGACAATCTTAGTTGATTCCGTAAACAAATTGTTCTGAATGTGTTTATAAAAATTGTTTAAATAATTAATAATTATTGTAAATTTTCAAAGTATCATACATATTTCCCTACTTCCCATAATTGGAAAAAAGTACGACGGACGGACACAGGTCCGAAACTATAAGGGTTTCTGCCCGGGGCTACAAAACCCTAATAAATAGAGATGTAAAAGAATACTTTTAATAAAATTCTTTAGACATTTTTTGTCAGTTGAAAATATTGATATAATTTAAAGACTAACTTAGACGGCAGATTAAATTAACGAATTACAGGGCTCGGAACTACTCAAGCTTCAATAAATATTAAAATTAATAAAACTTTAAAAAAATAAATTTAAAAAAAACTTTTAAAAATTAATAAAAAAATAATAAAAATAATAAAACCATACTTCTCTCAAAAAAGTAACCGAAAAGTAACAATAATGTGGCGAAAATCTAACCAAAAAGAAAGATTTTTTTAGCAAAAAAGACGAAGTTTCCACCAAAATTATGAATCTTCACCAAAAAATGTATGGTTAAGAAAGTAGTTCAACTTTTAACAAACTGGTTACATTTTTATGACAAAAAAAAGATGAATTGTTGACGAAAAATGTAATAGTTGATATAATAACCAAAAAAGATTTGAATTTAATATAAAAACAGTAAAATTCATTTAAACAATAAGATTTTTCAACAAAATAGGTTATTTTTCAAACAAATTACGAAAACGGTTGAATTTTCAACTATTAAATATGGATTTTTGACAAAAAAGTTATCTGTCAACCAAATAATTAAATTTTTAGCGAAAACAGGGGAATCTTCAACCGAAAAAGATGAATTTTCGACAAAGTAAGTACATTTCTAACCAAAAAGATAAATTTTCAAATAAAATTATGTATGCTCAACGAAAAAATAAACTTTGAACATAAATTGTTCAACTTTTAACCGAATTTCAACCAAAGAAGAGAAATTCTCATCGAAAAATATAATACATAGTTCGATATTTCAACAGAAAAGATTTAATTTTTAAATTAAAAACTAGCAATTTTAGCTAACTTGCAATTTTTATGAGGATTCATAATAATTCAATTGATAGCCCTTTTTAAACTGATTATTATTTTATTGTTATTCCCTAATTTTCCCGGCTCAAAAGTAACTTTACAAAAAAAATTTGAATTTTTACATTTTTCACAAGTTTTTGAATAATACGATTAATGAATTAATTCATTTCGTTATTTCGAGTAAAAAATGTAACCAAAAGTAACCTTTTCATTAAATAAGTAACTTTTTAGTAACTGCGGATCAAAAATGTAACCAAGTTACTAAAAAGTAACCCATTCCGAGCCCTGAGATTAGGGGCCGTTCATATACTCTTTTCCCCTTTTTTAAACAATTCTTGTTTTTCTCCTCTTTTCAAACAAATTTGCCTTTTTTCGTTTCTTTTGCTTAAATGTGAACTGAATTAATAGAACCCAGTAAAAAAATTCAACTGTTTTTTCATTGAAAGTTAATTTTTTTGCTTGAAAAGTCTACTGTTATAGTTTTTAATTCAGAATTCATCTCGTTTGGTTAAAAATTACTGTATTTGATTGAAACCTTAATTCTTTTGTTGAAAATGCAACTATTTTGTTACAAAGTCATCTTTTTTGGTCAATAATTCAATTAAGTGTTTGAAAGTTGAAGAACTTTGTTGAAAATTAATTTCTTTGGTTGAAGATTCTAAGTTGAAAATTCAACTTTATGTTTGCATTTTTAACAAAAACAGAGGAAATTTCAACCAAGAGATTAGTTTTCTACCAAGAAAGTATAATTTTCAATTAAAAAAAAATCTTGATAGACTTTTTTAAAGATTCATCATTTTAGTTGAAAATTCATCTTTTTTAATTTAAAATTAAACTGTTTAGTTGAAAATTCAGTTTTTTAGTTGAAAATTTAAGTTCTTCATTGAAAATTCATGTATTTTGTTGATAATTCATCTTCCTTTGTAAAAAATTAATCTTCTTGATTAAAAGATCAACTTTTAGGTTGAAAATTCAACTCCTTGTTTGAATGCTGAACTCTTTTCTTGAAGATTCATAATTTTAATTGAAAATTTCACTATTTTGGTCAAAATTAATGTATTTTGTTGATAATTCATCTTTCTTTGAAGAAAATTAATCTTTTTGGTTAAAAATTCAACTCTTTGGTTGAATGTTAAACTGTTTGTTTGAAAGTTCATCATTTTAGTTTGAAATTCATCTCTTTGATGGAAAATTCAACTAGTTTGTTCAAAATTCGGTTTCTTTTAGTTGAGAATTAATTTTGTTTACTTCAAATGTATCTATTCCATTTCTGGTTGAAAATCGATATTTTCTGGTTAAAAATGCATGCATTTTTTTAGTTGAACATTCGTCTTTTTTGGTAGAAAATTAATATTCTTGGTGAAATATTCGTCCTTTTGGTTAAAAATGTAACTGCTTGGTTGAAAATTATTATTTTTTGGTTGACGATTCAACTATTTTATTGAAAATTCGACTTTTTTGGTTGAAGTAAACTGTTTCTTATTTAAAATTCAAATCTTTTTTATTTTTATGTCGAAATATGAAATATTATATGTTTCAATGAGAATTCTTTTTTGTTTTGTTTAAAAAATCAACTTCTTGGTTTAAAGATAAACAATTTTGGAACAAAAAATTATTTTTTCTTGGTGGAAGATTCATCATTTTAATTAAAAATTTAAGTATTTGGTCGTAAATTAACATTTTTGGTAAAAATTCCTATTTTCGGGTCGAAAATTCCGCTGTTTTGTAGAAAATTTGTCTTTCAGGCGTGAACCTTCAACATTTTGGTATAAAATTGAACTATTTGGTTGAAAATTACCTTTCTTTTCGAAAATTCATATTCTTTGTTGAAAACTAAACTACTTTGGTAGACAATTAAACAATGTTGTTAAAAATTAAACGATGTATTTGAAAAATTTAACTATTCTGTTGGAATTTCGTTTTTTTTTCTTTTCGAAAAATTGAATATTTTCTATTCTGTTTCAGGGAAACGTTCTCTTACGAAGGAGTTGTACTCATTTAAAATCAATAAAAATGTCTTTACTACAGTTTTAATAGAATTTTCCCTGCCCTTTTCAGTGATCATTAGCATTTTTTGAAAGACATATTTTTGGGGTGGATAAAATAAACTTCAGTAGTACCGAACGATGTATAGTCAGCCACGAGAGTCAGTAGTACAAGCCCGGGAATAAACAGCCATTCAGGAGTCAGTAGTACAGGTAAATATTTAGTCATCCCATTTTCTAAGCCATCCATTTCCGATTAATAAGTATATGATGTTAAATCATCAGATTTACACAAATACTAAAATTTCAATCAAACGTAATAAATAAAAATGAAGCAGTACATTTCCTATAGTCCTATAGTCTATAGTGATTTCTCTATAATGAAATTCTTATCATTTTTTCGAGATTCTAGAAAAATCGTTATAGGAAATCATTATAAGAAACTCGAAATAAGAAAATCTGTGTAGAAATTAGGAATGTTGCAATATTGAAAGAATTGATGCAACAAAAAATACAGAAAGTACAAACGAATGTTTTATTTATGTGCTTGACGTAGGATTTCAAACAATTTAAATGAACTTCCAGGAGTTCCAGAGAATTTCCACGGATTTAAAGAGATTTTGTCAGATTTCAAAAAAATTTAACGGGATTTTAAAGATTTCCAAACATACCAGGAGATTTTTAGGGATTGCAAAGTAGCTCAACAAATTTCGAGGGACTTCCATAGATTTTAAGGCTATTAGAAAGATTTTATGAGATTTCCAAACATTTTGACTAATTTTAAAAGATTTAATTGATTTCCAAGTGATTAACAAATATTTCAACGGATTTTATGGAATTTCGGAAAAATTTCAAGGGATTCTAGAGGGTTTGAAAGATTTACAAATATTTTTCCGGTTATTTTAAGAAATTCGAAAGGATTTTAAGAGATTTAAAACAATTTTAAGGGATTTCAAAGAACTTTGTGGGATTTCAAAGAACTTTGTAGGATTTCCAAGGACTTCAAATTATTTCCAGTGAACTTTGAAAATAAACGAAATTAAATTAATTTTCAAGGGATTCACAGCGATTCCAAAGATTTCAGGGAATTTTAAGGTAGTTCAAGGTATTTTCCAATATTTAAAGATTTAATTAAATCCCTAAGGATTTCAAGGGACTTTAAAGATTTCTAAAGATTTACACCATTTTTTCAGAGAATTTTAATGAATAAGTTTAATTTCATTTCTATTTAAGGGATTTCGAATTATTTATACTTTTTTAAATGGATTTTTGCGTTTTCCAAATATTTCCGGGTATTTTAAGAAATTCGAAAGTATTTTAAGAAATTCGAAAGGATTTTAAGAAATTCGAAAGGATTTTAAGAGACTTAAAAAATGTCAAGAGAATTTAAAGAATTTTTTAGGATTTCCAAAGATTTCAAGGAATTTCTAGTGCACTTTGGATAATAAATGAAATGAAATTTCAAGGGATACCTAGCGATTCAAAAGATTTCAAATGAATTTCAAGGTATTTTAAGGATTTTCCTAAGATTTGAGCATTTTATTAAATCTCCAAGGATTT
>CAKNYM010052653.1:286135-312561 GCA_932195095.1 Andricus curvator
TGATGATGATGAATGTTCAACGAAAGAATTGAGTTTTCAAGCTACAAAGTCGAATGCTTTATATATCAGTTGACTTTTTAACCCGAAAAGATTATTTTTTACTCAAATAGTTGAATTTTCAACAACAAAAAATTAATTTTAGACCAAACAGTTGCATTCACAATCTAATGGTTTAACTTTCAAGAAAAAGAGACGAATTTTGAAAAAAATTCAATTTTGAGTGGAATTTTCAACCAAATCGTCGAGATCTTAAACAAACAAAAATACACTTAACTAAAACAGTTGCATTTTAAATCAAATAGTCGAATATGAAAGCCAAAAAAGAGAATTTCGTAGAAATCAGTTGAATTTTAAACCAAGAACTTTTCTAGAAGAAAAGATAAATTTTCAATAAAAAAAAAGAATTTCAAATAAAAAAAGATGAATTTTCAGTAAAAAAGAGAAATTTTAAACAAGGCAATTGAATTTTCGAACAACGAAGATGAATTTCTAAAAAAATAGTTGAATTTTTAACAAAACAATGAAATTTTCAAGTAAATGGTTGAATTTTCAACCAAATAGTTGCATTTTTAAGAAAAAAATTAATTATCAACTAAACAGTTGCAATTATTATCCAGTAGTTGAGCTTTCAAGCAGAAGTGACGATTTTGTCAACAAAATAAATTAATTCTTAACCAAGTAGTTGACTTTTCAATCAAATGGTTGAGTTTGTAAACATTAATTCAGCGAAACAATTAAATTAAAAAAAAAATTATTAAAATTTAGAGCAAATCAGATGAATTTTCAACAAAATAACTATTTTTTTGGAACAAAATAGTTGAATTTTCAACTGAAATTATGAATCTTCAACAAAAAAATGAATTTTTAACAAAAAAATGAATTTTTAACAAAGAAGTTCAACTTTCAACCAAGTCGTTCAATTTTCAACCAAAAAATATTGATTTTTAACATTGATTTTTACTAGTTTAGATTTCAAATAAATAAATATTTTACTTTGGAATCAAAAACAGTCGAATTATTAACCAAAACAGATGAATTTTTACCCAAACAGTTGATTTTTCCAAAAATAAAATTTCTATCAAAAGGGATGAATTTTTAATCCAAAAAGACAATTTGGTTGAAAATTCGACTTTTGACATAAAAAATTAACTACTTTGGTGGAACATTCAACTATTTGGCCGAAAATTAAATTTTTTGTTATCAATTCATATTTAGGGTAGCAAGTGCAACTTTTTTTCAGAAAATTCGTATTTTTAGCTTCAAAATTCCAAAACTTGGTTGAAAGTTGAACTAGTTTGTTGAAAATTAATTTTACTGGTTGATGATTTATTATTTTAGTCGAAAATTCATCTCTTTGGTTGAAAAATCGTCCTTTTTGGTAGAAAATTAATCTTTTTTGGTTGAAAGTCTGACTCTTCTTAAAAAATTTAATATTTTTGTTTTAAAATTCATTTCTTGGTAGAAATTGATCTGCTTTGGTTAAGGATTCAACTTTTTTGTTAAAAATTTGTCTCTTTGGTTGAAAATTTAATTCTTCTTCAAAATTCGAATTTTTGATTTGAAATTTCATCCCTTCGTCGAAATTTGAGGATTTTTGGTTAAAAATTCAACTACATATTTGGATCAAAATTAATCTGCTTCGGTTGAGGATTCAACTTTTTTCTTAGAAATTTCTCCTTTTGGTTGAAAATTTAACCATTTTGTTGAAAATTTGTTTGTTTTTTTTTTTGGCTGAAATTTAACTTTTTTGACTAAAAAATGTAACTATTCCATATTTAGTTGTAAATTAATATTTTCTGTTCCATTCAACTATTTGGGTGAAAATTCACATATTTTGTTGAAAATTTACCTTTTTGGTAGAAAATCAATCTGCTTGGTTGAAAATTCAACTACTTGGTTGACAGTTGAATTCTTATTTTAAAAACTCATTTTGTTTTTGAAGATTCATCTCTTTGGTTGAAAATTTAATTATTAGCTTGAAAACTTGTTCCTTTTTGGTTGATAATTAATTTTTTAACAGTTTAATTATTAAACTTTTTGTTGAAAAATAATCTTTTTTGTTGAAAATTCAACTAACATACTTGTTTAAAAATTAAACTGCTATGTTGAAAAATATTTTTTTTTATAAATATTTATTATTTTTGTTGAAAATTCATCTTTTTGGTTGAAAAATCGTCTTTTTAGGTAGAAAATTGATCTGCTCGGTTGAAAATGCATCTTTTTAGTTGGAAAATTCAACTATTTGATTAAAAATTCCCCTATTTTCGTGAAAAATCTCCTTTCAAAGCGTTTCGTTTTCTAATGTCTTGAATTTCTGTTTATGAATCCTAAAAAATAAACCAAAAATTTTGAAAAAAGGGGGAAAAGGAGGAAAAATGTAGTCAAAAATCTATAATTTAGGTGTTTTAGGGGATTTTTAAAATTTAAGGCGAAAAAGGGGCAAATCTCTCATGATATCTCTGCTATAAAGTAGATATGGTGTAATTTAATGTGAAAATAAATAAAGTTTAGTTTCAATTTTAAAATAATTAAATTTAAATCATTAAAAAAACCTTTGTACAAAATGTATTCACAAAATTCTTTTTCTGAAGATTTGATAAGTGGACTGAGCGAAGAATTCCCGTGTAGTTCGGGTTTACACCCCAATAGTTCGGGTGGTTTATCTTTTTTTTTTTGTTTCACACGAAGTTTTGGCGCGCTTGCACTACTGAGACGTGCGATCACCCCAACCATTCGGGTGCTCAACCGAAACAGCAGCGGCCGAAGTGGTGGGACGCCCGCCCGAATACTTGGGGAGCTTGCAGGAATGATTCGGGTAGTGGCACGAATGATTAACGTCGTTAGACAACTCGAATCAATTAAAAATCTTACACGTTAATGATTATCCAAAGAAAAACCAGATAACTAGTTAAACTTTATTCCACTGACATCTCGCACATGAACAATAAAATGGACATAAACTAGAAACAGTGACGTTTGGGAAGAGCCTGATGTTCATCAGCTGCGGCCATTAGCGAACATGCGCAAACGTCGAACGCGCAACATCCAACGCGGTTGACGACTCGAATCTCCTGAATCATTCGTGCAAGCTCCCCAAGTATTCGGGCGGGCGCCCCACCACTTCGGCCGCTGCTGTTTCGGATGAGCACCCGAATGGTTGGGGTGATCGCACGTCTCAGTAGTGCAAGCGCGCCAAACCTTCGTGTGAAACAAAAAAAAAGAGAAACAACCCGAACTATTGGGGTGTAAACCCGAACTGCACGGGAATTCTTCGCTCAGTGTGACTGCAGTCGCAAAAAATGATAAATTATTTCGTTATTTTCAAAAATTATTTTTCAACTACTTGTTTCAAAATTAAACTCCTATGTTGAAAATTATTATTTTTTTGGTTAAAGATTTATTATTTTTGTTGAAAATTCATCTTTTTGGTTGAAAAATCGTCTTTTTAGGTAGAAAATTGATCTGCTCGGTTGAAAATGCATCTTTTTAGTTGGAAAATTCAACTATTTGATTAAAAATTCCCCTATTTTCGTGAAAAATCTCCTTTCAAAGCGTCTCGTTTTCTAATGTCTTGAATTTCTGTTTATGAATCCTAAAAAATAAACCAAAAATTTTGAAAAAAGGGGGAAAAGGAGGAAAAATGTAGTCAAAAATCTATAATTTAGGTGTTTTAGGGGATTTTTAAAATTTAAGGCGAAAAAGGGGCAAATCTCTCATGATATCTCTGATATAAAGTAGATATGGTAAATATAATTCATTAAAAAAACCTTTGTAGAAAATGTCTTCACAAAATTCTTTTCCTGAAGATTTGATAAGTGACTGCAGTCGCAAACAATTATAAAGCATTTCGTTATTTTTTTTTCGATTAAGGTCATTTTAGAAATTCCCCACGGTATTTTTCACAAATATTTACTCTGAGAATATATTTGGTGAAAATACTTCCAATCTAAAAAATGAGAGGATTCAGAACTGCAGATCTAGCAATTTTTCAGGAATACCGTTGTTATCATCGTCCTTTTCACAAAAGTCTTTCTTTATGGTTTCCGAAGAAAATGAGGATTTGATATCAGGTGTGATGGGATAATAGGTATCTTTGTCAAAAATTTTCCGTCGCTTTTTTTTGAATAAATGTAACATGCCATATGCCGGTGACATCGTATAAAGGCGAGCGTCGCTCTTTAATACCTCTAATGGACTTTTAAGCTCGTTCCGTTCATCACTTTATCTTGTTATTTTGCCCAATTACGTTCAGCGAAATTTATGAGAAAATTTTTTGCCTACGCTGAAGTTTCTTATCCTGGATTTATCATTTCCTTCCTCAATGTCAGAAACTTCAAATTATTCCTTTACAGATTATTCAAATTATTTCTTAAGGGGGGATCGGGGCTAAGCGCGCACTTTTTTATATTAAAAAAACGGTTACGCGTGAAAATTTGCATAATTGCGTGTGAATGAGCCTTAAGACTCTTTTGTTCCTGGAAAAATTCCAAATTGATATTTCAGCTCAATCAAATTTTAATTTTAAATAAAAACCCAGTTGAAGTCAACCAAAAAGACGAATTTTCAACAAAACCTTTTAACTTTTCAAACAAAAAGGATACTTTTCAACAAAATTGTTTTTTTTTTTTCGAAAAAAAAATGTTAATTGTCAACCAAATCCTTGATTTTTCTAACAAACTAGTTGAATTTTTAAACAAAAAAGACGAATTTTTAGCAAAACCGTTGAACTTTTAACAAAAAAAAGACTATTTCACTAAATTGCTGAATTTTCTTCAAAGTAGAATATGTTTTAACTAAAGAATTGAATTTTCCACCAAAAAAATACAATTTTATCCAAGAAGATTAGTTTTCTACAAAGTAGATTAATTTTTATCCAAATAATTTAATTTTTAATCAAAAATATAAATTTTCAACCGAGAAGATTAATTTTCTACCAAAAAAGACGAATTTAAAAATAATACATGAATTTTTAACCAATCAGTTGAATTTTCAACTAAAAAGATAACTTTTCATCCAAACAGTTAAATTTTTAAATAGAAAATATAAATTTTCTACCAAAATGAAGCACTTACATATTCATTGTAAAATTTTTTTTACAAAAATATCGAATATTCAGCAAAATAGTCCAATTTTTAATCAAGGAGATGAATTTTCAACTAAAATGAAGAATCTTCGACTGGAATAGTTAAATCTACATTTAAAAAATCAATTTTTAACCAAAGAACAACGAATTTTTAACAAAATAATTCAATTTTCAACCAAAGAGAGGAATTTTTAATTAAAACCAAAACAACTAAAAAATGAATTGTTCTCAAGTAGTTCGAATATTAACCAAGTAGTTGAATTTTCAACCAAAAAGATTAATTTTCTACCAAAAACGACAAATATTTAACGAAATAGATGAATTTTCAACCCATTAGTTGAATTTTCAACTAAAAAAGATAAACTTACAATCAGAAATGTATAAGTTAAATTTTCAGTTAGAAAAGTTAATTTTCAACCAATAAAACCGAATTTTCAACCAAATTATTTTCAACTGAAATCAAGAATATTCAACCAGAAAAATAAATTTTTAACAAAGTAGTTCAACTTTCAACCAAGTAGTTGAATTTTCAACTAAAAAAGATAAATTTTCATCCAAATAACAGTTGAATTTTTAACTAAAAAAGATCAATTTTCAACAAAAAATGAAATACTCACAATTTCAATTAAAAAATAAATCTTTTATAAAAAATAGAATATTCAACAAAATAGTCAAATTTGTAATCAAGGAATGAATTTTCAACTAAAATCAAGAATCTTCGACTGGAATAGTTAAATCTACATTTAAAGAATGAATTTTCAACCAAAAAGCAACGATTTTTTAACAAAATAATTCAGTTTTCAACCAAAGAGAGGAATTTTTAACTAAAACCAAAACAACTAAAAAATGAATTGTTAACAAGTAGTTCGAATATTAACCAAGTAGTTGAATTTTCAACCAAAAAGATTAATTTTCTACCAAAAACGACAAGTTTTTAACGAAAAAGATGAATTTTCAACTGAAAAAGATAAACTTACAATCAAAAATGTATAAGTTAAATTTTCAGTTAAAAAAGGTAATTTTCAACCAATAAAACCGAATTGTCAACAAAATAGTGAAATTTTCAACCAAATTATTTTCAACATAAAAGGAAGAATCTTCAACCAGAAAAATAAATTTTTAACAAAGTAGTTCAACTTTCAACCAAGTAGTTAAATTTTCAACTAAAAAAGATAAATTTTCATCCAAATAACAGTTGAAGTTTTGAATAAAAAAGATAAATTTTCGACCAATAATTAAATACTTACAATTTCAATTAAAAAATTAATCTTTTACAAAAAATATAATATTCAACAAAATAGTCAAATTTGTGATCAAGGAATGAATTTTCAACTAAAACGAAGAATCGTCAACTGGAATACCTAAATTTAAAGTTGAAAAAGAAATAATTTTCAATAAAAAAAGGGTTTTCAACGATATGGTTAAATTTTTAAGCAAATGATTAAATTATTCGATCAAATTAGTTAAATTTTTAATCCAAAAAGACGAATTTTCAACAGAAAAATTGAATTTTCAGACAAAAAATGACTTTTTGACAAAATTCTTAAATTTCCTACAAATTAGATTAATTTTTCACCATAAAGTTGAATTTTCAACCAAAATCGTGAATTTTCAACGAGGAAGATTAATTTTCTACTGAAAGAGGCGAATTTTTATCAAAATACATGAATTTCAACTAAAAAAGGTATAGATCACATGCTATTTGCTTGGATTACTTAAATTACTTCCAATTATGTTTCCAATGTTTACTATATGTTTTTGGGGTTGCTGAATCCGAATCCGAGGTCTAAAAAACCCCAGCATGTCAGGGTTCTGGCATAACCTCAAAAAACTTCATAAAAAAACTGTTTCCGGGTCTGGAGATCAGACAATGTTTACTATATGTTTTTGGGGTCGCTGAATCCGAATCCGAGGTGCGAAAAATCCCAGCACGTCGAGGTTCTGAGATAACCTCAAAAAACCTCCTAAAAATTTTTGTTGAGTCCGGGGTTCAGACCATGTTTATGATATGTTTTTGAGGTCGCTGAAAAAATCGTCTCTTTTTCAGGTCCCCGACGTGCTGGAGTTTTTTACACTACGGATTCGGATTCAGTGACCCCAAAAACATATAGTAAACATGCTCTGATCCCCGGACTCGGAAATAAAGTTTTATGAGGTTTTTTGAAGTTATGTCAAAACCCTGACTTGCTGGGATTTTTTGGACCCCGGATTCGGATTCAGCGACCCAAAAAACATATAATTAACATGGTCTGACCCCCGGACGCGAATAAAAATTTGTATGAGGATTGTTGAGGTTATGTCAGAACCCTGACGTGAAGGGATTTTTTTGACCTCGGATTTGGATTCAGCGACCCCAAAAATACATAGTAAACATGGTCTGACCTCCAGACCCGGAAAAAGCTTTTTTATTAGGTTTTTTGAGGATATGTCAGAATCCTGACGTACCGGGGTTTTTTGGACCTCGGATTCGGATTCAGCGACCACAAAAACATATAGTAAACATGGTCTGACCTCCAGAGCGGGAAAAAGATTTTTTATGAAGTTTTTTGAGGTTATGCCAGAACCCTGACATGCTGGGGTTTTTTAGACCTCGGATTCGGATTCAGCAACCCCAAAAACATATAGTAAACATGGTCTGACCTCCAGACCCGGAAACAGATTTTTGTGTGTGTGGCTGTGTTATCATTAAGTAAAGGCCGATTAACATTGTTTACCTACGGATCTTCGAGTCGTTCAGTGTTGTGTGTTTTTTTTCGGCTAACAAAAAGAAAATGACGCTGGGGGCTGAGCGCGCACTTTCCCGCGGGGGCTAAGCGCGCACCTCCTGTGGGTGTTGCGAGACTGTGAAAAATTGTTTTGCGCCCGACTGCATTAGAAATTCGGATTTTTCGTTCATGCGCGGCCGGCGAAAAAGCGCCGTTTGTGCCCTAGGGCCGAAAAAAGTTAAAGCAGTGCGCCTTAGGGTGAAAAAAAAATGCTTTCTATTCTCCGACCGCCCCCGCAAGTCCTCAAAATATAAATTTGAGAGAGAAATTGAATGTATTTATTGAATTAAACAAATCTGTTGAGAAATCTAAAAAAGGGCGCTTAGCCTTAAGCCAGAAAATGATAGAGTACGCGTTTAGCCCCACGCCTTTTTTTTGGACGTCTTTGGAATTAGTGTCAATTTGAGCAAATACCAACTAAATTTTTGCCCATAAACAATCGCGTCTATGGACAAAATTAAAGTTGAAATATCACTTCTTCAAGTTTAATAAGTCTTTTTTTATAACTTTATTTTGACATTAAATGTTGACGATGCAAAAATTATGCGCGCTTGGTCCCGGTCTCTCCTATAGATTTTACAGGTTTAATTGTTCATTTTTAAGAATACAGATTAAACAATTTTAAACCAACCATCTTAAAATCTTGAAGCATTTTGTATTTCAAACTTTTCAAATCCTTGGAAAGTGTAACTATCTTTGAATATACAAACTTTGAAATTGGAAGACTTTCACAAACTTTATAATCCTATCTAAAAACAAGTGGTGTAACGATGAGTCTCGACAATCTCCCATTCAATGTTGTTGAACACCTGATTCGCTTTTCATTACTTGAAGTTGTTTTATATCTTAAATTTGAAACTATAAAAATATAATCTACGAATAATTTCTTTTAAGGATATTCTAGGTGTACAATCAAGTTAAAAATTACTTAATCTTTAACTTGATTAGTAAAATTCACAAAAAAGGGCCATTGATTATTGCAACCAATTTTAGAAGAGAAATCCAAACGTCAATAATTAAAAAAAAATAGTTGAGATCATAATTATTTTTTTTAATGAAGTTAATTGGATAAAAGTGTTTTTTCTTTCTCTTTAGGCAATAGAGTAATTTTCACTGAATTTTAATTTAAAAAAGTTCTTTTCAATTCTCTCACGTTTTTATGGAAATTATTTTACTTATAAATGATACGTAAAATTATTTTTTGTCAGCTATTTTTTGAATTCAAAAAAATGCGAAATAATATGTAATAAAAACGTGACGGATAGAATTGTAAAGTACCTTTCAAGGAATAGAATGAGCTTTGTGAATTAAAACTGAATAACAATTAAGGGGATATTTCTATTTAACCGAGCTTTTTTCAGGCGTTTTTCAAAATTTCATAAAAAATACAATTGTTAATATTTTTGAATGGAAGTTTTTTCGTATTTTTAAGCAGATCATAAACTAAAAAAATACATGGTTAGCAATTGGAAAAAATAATAGGGGGCGCTGTAGCATTTCAAAAAATGTGTCCCGGAAACGACAACCTCACTTGGCTGACATGATTCAGCTGCTCCAGGTCATCCGAAACAAAAAAATCGAAGAGATTCTTAAAATATACGAGTACAGCTACAGCCGGGACTAGAAGAAATCAAAAAAATGTTAAAAATTGACAAAATGGCGCCCATTAAAAATTTTTGGTGCGAATTTTGACTTTTTTGGGGGTAGTTTTTGACTTGCTAAAAATTTAAAAAACATTATTTTTTATTTATTTTAGTTCGGGCTATAGCCAAACATCTGCTCAATATATCCCCCAAATTTGAGCTTAATCGGTCCAGTGGTTTTGACGGAATCATGTCAGCCATTTTAAAAAATCGTGTTTTGAGAAAAACGACTTACTCAACATGTAGCGTGACACTGGAAATTCAGACCTAACACTGAAAGTTTTGACTGGACCTTGGATACAAATCTATAAATGCCTTCGCAACATCGTATTGGAAAAGGAAAACCTATTTGAGACGAACAATGACTCTATTATACACATTTATGACCTGCCTGCGGTCACAGCCGAGGCGGCCTTCCACAGCGTGCGGCTGAGTACTTTCCGCTCTGCGCAGTTGACCCTGCTGCAGCTTCGTTAAAAAGTCCGAACCAAACAAATCCCTTTGCGTACAAATTCCACATACTATATACTATCAAAAAATCAACAAAAAAAAAAATCTATTTTTTGGCCCGGTCAAATAGAAATACCCCCTTAAAACTTTTGCCTAAACCGGAACAAAAAACTCAAATATACAAATATGTAACTACATTTGAAGAAAAATTATAACTTCAACCATTTTTTAAATATTCACGCTATATTTGTTTGCAATAATTAATGGGCCTTTTTTGTCAATTTCATAAATTATGTTAAGGATTTAGTATTTATGGTAATAAGAAAAATCATAGAAAGCCTTATGCGAATTAAGAAACACCTGTGCTTTTTAAACACTCTTGCGCGGTTAAATTAAAACTTTCGAATTTTACAATAAATTATTGAAAATATTACATATATATTTTATGTTATTGCTTTTTGCTTTTAATAGTTTTTTTTACTGGAAATCGATATTCCCAAACAAAAACGATTATATTTTTAAGGTTAATGATTTTTGAACAATTTTGGTTACGTTAGCGTTTTAGACAAGAAACTGGTATTTTATAATAAAAATTCTTATAGTTCCAACAGGATTTGAAATTATTGAACAGTTTCAGGTTATAAAAACGTTATTCACAGGAAATCGGTTATTTTAAACAAAAATGATTGAAATTTAAGACAATAAATTAAGAATGAATGAAAATGTGAATTTAAGATCCAATATTCAAATTTAACTACAATTTTGTCATAAAAGAATCTGGAAGATTTTAAGACAATTTTAATATATTTAATAAATATCTTTTAAGCTGACTAAAATGTTTCCTAAAATTTTGCAAAATTCTGTAAAATGAAAAAAATGCCTTAGAAATTTTCTAGATACTTTTTTGACATATCAAAAATCTTCAAAAGTCTTTCTGAATTTTCTCGAGAAACGTAGGAAAATAATATTTATTTTAAAGCAAATAAACAAAGAAACTTCAAAAATAAATATTCATGCAAAATTTCTATTTTGTAATAAGAATTATTTTTTCCTTCAAATTATAATTTGCCCACCAATTTTTTTTTTGATGACCATAAAAATACCATAATTATGTTGAAAAATCGTCTTTTTGGTTTGGAAATTCATCCCTTTTTGATTTAAACAAAAAATATTTTTTAGTTTTAATATCAACTATTATATTTTTCGTTGAGAATTCATCTTTTTTTTGTTCAAAATTTAACTTTAAGATTAAAAGTTAAACTACTTTCTCAGAAATTCACTTGTTTGGTTGTAAATAAAACTACTTTGTTAAAAATTCATTTTTTTGGTTGAGGATTTAACTATTTTCTTGAAAATTAGTTTTTTTCGATGAATTAAACTGTTCTTGATTTAAAATTGAAATCTTTTTTTAATTCAAATATCTACTGTTACATTTTTCGTTGAAAATACATCTCTTTTTGTCAAAAATTCAACTACTGGGTTAAAAGCTGAACTACTCTGCTAACTATTTTGTTAAAAATTCATATTTTTTGTTTAAAAATTCAACCATTTGGTAAAAAATGACATTTTTTTTGCTGAAATTTTTAAAAATCTTTTTGAATTTTTTTCAAGCTGTTTGCTTTTAATTACTTCAAGATATTCTAGGTGTACAATCAAGTTCAAAAGTACCTAATCTTTAACTTGATTTATGAAATTAAAAAAAGGTTCACTCATTACTACAACAAATTTTAGAAGAGAAACCCAAGAGTAAATAATCAAAAAATAGTTGAGGTCTTAATTATTCAATTAAATGTAGTCATTTGCTTTAAGATACTAGATACTATGAAATACAAAAGTGTTCTATTAATATCAATTTTATATTTTAATTCAAAAATTGCGTGAGACCAAAAAAATAATAAACGCGCGCGTAGGGCGTATGTTGGGTTTCTCGTTAAATAAAAATGCCATAGTCAAGTAAATGAAAACAAACTCGTTAAAAATTCACTTGGAAATAAATATCCTTTGCTGGTGCGTTTTGAACAAATAAATCCAATTAGGAAAATGCGATAAAAAATCCCGCTCTAGTAACTCTGGCTTGAAATTTTCAAATTTTAACGAGCGGAGCGAAGCGTCTCTAATTTTTAATAATTTTCCACTGCCTCTTCTCTTAAAGCTACAATTAATAGATCACATTCTAGGATATGCAGGAACAATGCATGGTAGAGCTGCCTCAAGGCTGGTAAAGTTTTTATTAAAAGGTACCTTCGCTTGCTCTACTGGCAACGTAATAAGGAGAACATGGCACCGTTTATTAAGGGAAACTCAATAAACTCCCATTATTAACTGACGTCTTAGTTATTTTAATCGAAAATATCGACCTGCGAAGACAGTCGTGCAAGCAGTACCACTTTGTCGAGGACAATTTAGTTCCGTCAACTTAGAGAGATCCAGGCTCGATAAAAGCTACTTTGACGTAGAATATTATTTGAAAAAAAAAATGACAACCCGTCTCATGTTTCGCTTCTACGCACAATAATAATTAATAATCCTGGTGATGTTAGATGAGAGGCTCCTATTTTTCTTTTAATGATCCCTTGATAAATTCAGACTACTTCAGGATCAATTAAAGTGAATGATTACAAATTTAATCAAATACGAAGTCTGGCCAATGACGATAATAAACCCTTTAAAGTACTTCCTTTTGGAAGCCACAACCTTCCTCCAGCGAACCTCCCGCTTTCGGAAGCAATCCTTAAAGTCACCTTTCGTAATAGCTAACAGCTGCTTCATCGCATTCTGTTTTATTTCCTCCACATTTTGAAATCGTTTCCCTTTTAGAGGATTTTTCATTTTGAGAAATAGCCAGAAAACACAGAGAGCTAGGTGAGGACGGTACGGGGGTTGCCGAAGTTGCGTAAGGCCATGTTCCACCAGAAATTGCTGAATAAGCTGCGACGAATGGGCAGGTGCGTTGTCTTGGTGAAGGAAACATTCACCACTTTTTCACCTATCAGGATTTCTCCTTCTCACTGATCACGTAATAGCTTTAGAATTTTTTGGTGATATTCTTTGTTTACCGCCTGTCCTTTTGAAGAGGAAAAAATTCCCGGTCATTTCACGGGTTGCAAACATTTTTCCCGGTTTTTCTATCTTGAAAAAGTAATGTTACCAAATATCTCAAAAATATCGGACACGTTGTCAAAAACCTGATTGGTTGCACTACTACGTTAATATGACTTTTAGTGGATGTTTTCGGTTTATTTATTATTACAGATTACGAGTTTTCTACATCATCAATTTTGTAAATAAAAATTTCCAAATAAGTAATTTTATTTCATGATAGAATTTATTTTTAGATGATTCTAAATATTACTGATAAAAGAGAATAACAAAACTTTTTTCCACTTTTAAATAGATAAGAGAAATAAAATTATGGACAAAAATATTACCGGTCCCGACAATAAGACGGTTTTTAAAAAAAATTTTCGGATTTGAATACAAATATGAAAACTGAATATATATATATATATTTCTATATATATATATATATATATATAGAATATATTTAGAAGTTTTGAAAAGATTTGAAAAAATTTTAGTCTTCAGATGATTTGAAATTTTTTTTAAGATTGCCAAAAAGAAGAAGCTTTTCAAGAATTTAAACAGTTTTGAAAGAATAAAAGTTTTTTCTTAAAACACCTGGAAAAATTTAAACTTATTTTTTTATTTTCAAAAATGAATTTTAAGAGAAAATTAAAAAAAGATTTCTAAACATTTCAAATTATTTCCTAAAATTTCAATAAAGAATCTGGGCGATTTTAAAGCAAAAATTTTCAATTTGGCTAGATTACAAAATTTTATGAAAAATTAAATTAGGTTTAAGAGATATAAAGAAGTTTTAAAAATAATTTAAAGCTTTAAAAGATTTTAAAGATGTTAAAACAAAATGTACATTTTTGAATATTTCGAAGCTTTCTCTAAAGGATTTTTTACGGTCTCACGATAATAAGAAAATTGTCTTAAAATTTATAAGAAAATTTTAATTGATTTTTTATTTTGAAAAATTAATTTGAAGAGAATATTTAAAAGGATTTAACATTTCAAAATATTTGCAACTTGTCAACAGAGAATTGACGGCAATTTTTGAAATGTAGATTTAAAGTCAATTTTTTAATTTTGCACAATTTTAAGAAAAATGTTGTAAAAATTCCAATAATTTTAAAAGGCACTGAAAAGGTTTAAAATTTTTGGAAATCGTATAAAAATAATTTGAAATTTGAAAGGATTTCCAAAAATTTTAAACAAAATGTAAATTTTCAAAGATGATGAAATACAAATTTCAAAGCTTTTTAGGAAGTTTGAAAGGATTCAAAAATATATAAAACTTTTCTTAAGATTCTTGGGAAATTTTTAATGATTTTTTATTTTGTAAAATTTATTTTTAAAGAAAATTTAGAAAGATATCAAAACATCTCAAGAGATTATTGTAAAAGTCGAAACAAATCTGGATGATTTGACGGTAATTTTTGTTAACTTTGAAAGATTGAAAAAAATTGTAGGACTAGTTCGAGTAAAGATTTCTGAAAATTTACACATCATACATTTTTTTTTCCAAACTTCTATAAGTCCTAAATATCTTATAAACTGACTCAACCACAAACAGTTGCATTTTTGACCAAAGAGATGAATTTTTAACTAAAATGATGAATCTGCAACCAAAAAATGAATTTTTTTAAAAGTAGTTCAATTTTTAATCAACTAGCTGAATTGTAAAGCAAAAAAGGAAAACCGTTTAACTATTACATTTTTTAAAAAGGTAATAGTTGATATTTCTACCAAAAAAGATTTTAAATTTGATAGAGTGTCTAATAAAATACTGAACAAAAAATTCCCTGACAATGCCAGTTTTGTCAGGTAAAAAAAAACAACAATCACGCTCGAAAAAAATATGCCTGACTTTAAAAAATATTCCCTGAAATTTTCAGGGATTATTTTTAATTAAGGCGCTTGAAATTCTCTAATATCACCTTATACATACCAATACGATCATCAAATTCTATTTCGAAATAGAAAATTATCCAGTGTATGAGTCATACGTACCTGAAACACAAAATAAATGTACGCCTTAGTATTTAGTACAATAATAATTTTTTTAGTGATCAAGATAGAAATTTAAACATACTTACGAAAGATATTCAGTTGAAATTAAGTATTTGTAATTGTTTTTTTTTGTATAAATAAACAAGGATGGATAAAAAAGTTATCCAATACTTTATATAATTTTTTTCGTCAAATCAAATGGCTTAATCAGTTTTACCGTAACTTACAAACTTAAATATATTGTTTAAACAATTTTCGCTTCAAAAATTGGAAAAAAGATTCTTTTTTATGAAAATTTATATTTCAATGAAATGCTCTCACCCGAAGATTAACTTTTTTTTAGTATTGGTGTGTCCATGGGCCTTCAAAGATGAAAAAATGGTTTATAATTTTATGAATTGTTTGTTGATTCTTCATTTATGACAAATATTTTGTAACTAAATACCACTTTAATAATAAATCAGAACGAATCGAGTATAAAAACATTTTTGTCTACAACAAACTGATAAGTTCGATTATTCGTTTAAATAAATTGTTTATAACAATGAAGACACTTTTTTTTGTAATTTTTAATTCAAATTCGAAATTAGACCCTCGAAAACCCCTAGATACCATGTTTCAAGTACATTAAGTAAATTTCGAAATAGTTGTCCGCCATATTTTATCTGCTATTTTGTTTTTTGAAATTTTAAATTCATATTTGGCATTAACGCTCTCAAAAACCCTTAGATAACACTTTTCAAGTAAATCAAATAATTTTTTGAAATATTTGTCCGCCATTTTGGATCCGCCATTTTGTTTTTAAAAATTCTGATTGCAGATTCGGAATCAGCGACCCAAAAAACCATATATAAGTGTAATTAGGATTAATTTTTGTACGTTTGAATGGTTTGCGCACACTGTGCGCGCGTCAGTAGTACAGGTTAGCTTGTAGTCAGACATTTAACAGATACTGGTTCAAATCAATGATTAGTCACCTAAAAATGTTAATTAAATTTGAATGTTGATTTACCTCATAGGAACATATCCTCGTTCAAATAAATTATTTATTACAATTAGGCCATTTTGTTTTATAAAATTTTGACATTAAATTTGGAATAAGCGCCCTCGAAAACCCCTAGATACCACGTTTAAAGTAAATCCAGTAATTTTTTGAAATATTTGTCCGCCATTTTGGATCCGCCATTTTGGATCCGCCATTTTGTTTTTTAAAATTGTGATTGCAGATTCGGAATCAGCGACCAAAAAAACCATATATAAGTGTAATTAGAATTAATTTTTGTACGTTTGAATGGTTTGCGCACAATGTGCACGCGTCAGTAGTACAGGTTAACGTGTAGTCAGACATTTAGGAGATAGTGGTTCAAATCAATGATCAGTCACCTAGAAATGTTAATTAAATTTGAATGTTGATCTACCTCATAGGAAAATATCCTCGTTCAAATAAATTATTTATAACAATTAAGCCATTTTGTTTGACGAAATTTTGACTTTAAATTTGGAATCAGCGCCCTCGAAAACCCCTAGATACTACGTTTAAAGTAAATCCAGTAATTTTTTTAAATAGTTGGCTGCCATATTGTATCCGTCATTTTTGCTGTTGAAATTTTTACTTTAGATTCGGAATCGGCGCTCTCAAAAACCTTTAGGTACCACGTTGCAAGCAAATTCAATGATTTTTTGAAATACTTCTCCACCATATTGAATTCGCCATTTTGTTTTTTGAAATTTTGATTTTATATTCAAAATCAACGGTCCAAAAAACCATATATAAGCCGAATTAGAATTCACATTTGTATATTTTAGTGGGTTTCCCGCACACTGCTTGTGCGTCAGTAGTACAGGTTAACACATAATGAACCATTTCAGAGATAGTGGTGAAGATCAATGTTTAGTCACCCAAAAATGCTAATTAAATTTTGAATGTTGAGCTAACACATAGGAAAATATCCTTTCTTGAATAAATTGGTTAAAACAATTGAGCCATTTTGTTTTTGTGAAATTTTTACTTCAAATTCTGAATAAGCGCCCTCGAAAATCCCAAGATACCAGGTTTCAAGTAAATCCAGTAATTTTTTTAGATACTTATCCGCCATGTTGGATCCGCCATTTTGTTTGAAAATTTTTTATTTCAAATTCGGAATCAGCAGACCAAAGAACCTTATACAAACGTTATTAGAAATAATTCTTGTACATTTTAATGGGTTTGCCGCACACTGTCTGTGCGTCAGTAGTAAAGGTTGATGTATAGTGCGCCATTAAAGAAGGATGGTGCAGATCAATGTTTAAACCAAGAATGTTAATTAAACTTTGAATGTTGAACCACCTTAATCATAGGAAAATATCCTTAGAATATTCTTTAGTTTGTTAATAATAATTACGGTAAATAGATGAGGGTTTTAATGATTAAAAGATTATGAACTTGTGCTTGAGTAACCTGACCTGTATTACTTGGAAGTAACTCGTCGCGAGCATAACCAGAAGAGCATTTCACGTAATTTGCGGCGCAATATTCGAGGGAAGAGTTATTGACGCAGTTACATCACAGTGAGGTACGAGAACATTCCACGTGCCCTGTTCACAAGTCACGTGCAAAATCTTCTAGCTCTAGTAATTAACACAATGCCAGTTCAGAAAATTCAGTAGAAAAGTAAACGAAATGTCAGACAATAGTACGTTCAAATGTATTGTTTCACGTTTACTGCTCATTTGTCAGACGAAAAGTCTTTAAAAAGACAAATTTCATTCCAGGTGTGGGAAGCTTCCAGTTTCAAATTTCCAGCTTCCAGTTTTCCAATTTTCACCCATGACTGATTAAACATGACGTTCGAAAAGTTCAAATGTGTGCCAGTGATAGAAAATTATTAATAAACTTTAAAAAAGCACCCTTAAGAACAATATTTTGCTTCCTTCGCAGTTCTTCACATAATTTCTCATAAGAAAAGTTCTAGGATGATTTCAGAAATATTACTTAAATATTTTATAGCTTGTTTCCCGAGAGGGGAAGTGAGGATGGGAAAGCGAGGAGTAGGGGATTAAGGGGGGAGTAGAGAAAGAGAAGTTAGGGAAAGTGACGGAGAGCAGAAGTATGGGAAGGGATAGGAGGGGAAGTAGAGGAAGGGGTGATATTAGGAAAGTGGAAGTGAGGGGGATGAGAGAGATATTCGAGGAAGTAGATGAAGTGAGAAGAAAGGAAATGGTGGAGGGAGAAGCAGGAAAACCCTTATAGTTTCGGTCGTACTTTTGTCCCAGGAGGGACGTGAAAGGAAATAATGGGATGGGAATTAGGAGTAGTGAGGAGAAAGGAGGATAGGGGCAGTGAGGAAAAATGAGAGTAGAAGAAGTGAGGGAAAATGAGGGAAAGTGAGTGGAAATGAGGGGTGGGTAAGTAGGGAATGTGAAGAAAATGATAGGAAGTGAGGGGGAGTGAGGCAAATGAATAGGGGAGGACTATTAGGGTAGTGCGGGTGAGAAGGGGAGGGAAAGTGAGGGCTGTGGAAGGGAAGTAGTAGAAGGAGAGTGTTAGGACAGAGGGAAGTAGAGGAGGAAGAATCTGGGGAAGGAATGAAAAAGGAGGGTGAAGTGAGGGGAGGGGAAGGAATGTAGGAGAGGAGAGAAGAAGTAGGAGAACGTAGGAGGAGGAGGGGAACGTAATTTTTAAAAACTCAGTGCCGAACATACCTAAGGTGTATAAAAAAGCACATTATCATTTTTCAACCTCCTATAGACGGTGCTCATTTCACTTTTAAGGATAGTATTTAAAATAAACTTAGGGTAAAATTAGTTTCAGTCATGCCTACCATAATTTTATTTTCCTAATTATTGCTTTCACGTAATTTATATATCACTTTTACAAAAAAAAACTAAAACTTTTCAGCGTTCAAAGACCTTGGACCAAGGGTTAAACATTTCTATTCAATTTGTGAACTTCGAACAATTCTTTGTACGCAGAGTGAAAAAAAAAACCACAAAAAATTTTTTTACGTTTTTTTGACAACCGTAGTGCCTACCCGAGGGATGATTTTAAATTCATGGTTTTCTCATGGTCAATTTTTAATTTTTCCTGGTCAATTTAATAGAGCTCAAAAGATTTGAAACGATTTTTAAATATTTTCAAGAAATTTCGAAACATTTTCCAAGATTTAAATTATTTTTGATCTGGAACAGAGGATTTTGTAGTAGAATTATAATTCTGAATTTGAACAGAGACTTTTTTTTAATTCCCTTTTTCTAAATCAGAGTTACATTTATTACCAAAAATTCCATGTTCCGAATCAGAATTATATTTATTTAGAACTATTTCTATCATAATTCAGAAATATAGTAACTTTCTTTTTCAAAAAGTTGGAAGAATAAAGTTTCAAACTGTGATGAATTCTGACTTGGAACCACGATTTTTTTATTCCCTTCTAAATTAAAATTAAAATTCCTCTAAAAAGATTCCCGTTCCATACCAGTAATTTCCTGTTCCAATTTATATACGAAAACTCCCTGTCTTAAAGTAAAAATTATAATTTTTAACGAAATTTCCTATTCCAAACTCAAAATTAAAATTCGTCACTAAAATTCCCTTTCCCCCAAAAAAATTATAATTCTTCATTAGAATTTCCTGTTCCAATTGTTAAAATGGTATTTTTCACTGTAATTTCCTGTCTCAAACTTAAAATTATAATTTCTTATTAAAATTGCTTGCCTAAAGTAAAAATTATATTTCTTCACGAAAATTCTCTGCCCCAAAGTAAAACTGTACCAACTGTAAAACTTATATTTCTTTACTGAAATCCCCCGTCTTACACTGAAAATTACAATACTTTATTAAAATTCCCTGTCCCAAAGTAAAAATTATCATTCTTTACGAAAATGCACTGTGTAATTCTTTTGGAAAATTCCCTGTTCCAACTCTGAAGTAGAGCAATAAAATATACGAAAAAACTTGTAATCACATTCCCTGTCATTTTCCGGTTTTCCCGATTTCCCGGTCAGGTAGACACCCTATTATATTATTATTATTATTATTATTATTAATTGCAGAGTCTTTTGAGTATAATTATTACACTGAGAAAATTTTTTTCTGGACTGCCAACAAAATAATTTTGTTGGTTTATGTGCAACCAAATTGCTTTTCTCATAGGAAAGCCTTTTGCTAAACCTACACAAAATTTTGTTGAGGAATAATTTCCTCAGTGTCCTTGATAATAATAAGATTGTCACTCTTTAATGCTCTAATTATAAAATTAATTTCTCTTAAAAACTTGAAGCGAGTTTCCCCTCTAAAGTATTTTAGTTTAAGAGAGATGTCAACATCACCGTTAAAATGTTTGCATAATATAGGAGGACTAATTGAAGGCAAATATGTATACTGTAAAACTTATTTAAAATTTCCGTTTGCCTTCCGTAATGGAGTAAATTAAAATACTCGTGAAACGTTGCTAATTCTATTATTCACAGCTTTTCCACCTCACGTGATGCATTACTATGATCAATTTTCCTTGTATTAAAACGGAAGCGATATTCTTCTCGCTTCATTGACGCTGAGCTTTCAAAATCACTCAGTTAAATAAAACTTCAAAGCATATTGCATATTGATCTTAATTTCCTTTCAGGGGAATTAGTTATGTTTTTTCAACGGGAAAATGATCTCCAGCTAATGTGGCAATAACTTTTCTATCTTAAAGATTTGAATTTAATCTAAATGAGAATTTAGTATATGGTACATTTTCACATAACTGCATTTTTTCACATAGGTATTAGTTGGATTTTTTACTAAAGATTTAGGAGTAATTTGCTACGAAGTCTGTCCGGAAAGTATCCAAACTTGTGCTCTACCTTTGTACATGGTTGTGTTATTGTCAAAAACAGGTCATCGCAGCTTATTCAGAAATTTCTGGTGAAACTCTGCCTTACGCAACCTCGGCAGCCCTCATGCAATTCTGACCTGGCTCTCTGTGATTTATGGCTGTTTTTCCAAAATTAAAGTATCCTCTAGAAGAAAAACGATCAGGAAATAAAACAAAATACGACGAACAGCTGTGAGCTTCTAAAGGGGTGTATTTGAAGGGGATATCATCGTCATTGATTATTATTAGGAATAATAATACTCATCATCTACATATTTTTAGGGGCCATTCAAAAACTACGTCACACTGCCTGAGAGGGGGGGGGGGGCAGAATTTGTGGTAATTTGTGACGTCAGAACGTAAACGCAGAATGTGATATCACACATTAAAAATATAAATGTGAATAACAATCTTTTGAAATTCTTGAAAAAATGAAAATTAGTCATTTTATTTTGTTGAAAGTTAATTTTTAATTGAAAATTTTACTCTATTTTTTGTAAAAAGTTTGGTGTTTATAGTTGGGTATTCGCCTATTATGTTATAAATTGAGAAATCATCTTTGAAAGTTGAAAATTGAAAGGTTAAAAGTTGGAGGTTGAAATTCAACTACGTGTTTCAACTACGTGGTTTAACTACGTGGTTTAACTACGTGGTTTAACTACGTGGTTTGACTACGTGGTTTAACTACGTGGTTTAACTACGTGGTTCAACTACGTAGTTTAGGCTAAACTACGTTGCTGTACTACTTTGTTAAATATTCATTAGATGGGTTAAAGATTCAACTATTTTGTAGAAAATTAATTTTTTTTAAATAAAAATTGAACCATTTCATTGTTGGTTGAAAATGTATCCTTTTTAGTTGAAAAATCAACAATTAGGTAAAAGATTTATGTATATTGTTGTAAATTAGTTCTTTTTTTGGTAGAAAATAATCTTCTTTATAGAAAATCAAACTGCTTGGTTGAAAAACGACTTTATTAAAAATTCATTTTATTAGTTTACTATAGAAAGTTGAACTATTTTGTTGAAAATCCTTTTTTTTGTTTGTTGCAAATCAGTTTTTTTAATTACAAATTTAACTATTCCATTTTTGTTTTAAAATTTATCGTCACGGGGAGGAAACATCGAAAATTTATTTTTTTTGGGTCACCGTAGTGCCTACCCGATGAATGATTTTAAATTCCCGGTTTTCTCCTGATCAAGTTTTAATTTCTTTTCAGTTAATTTAATAGAGCTCAAAAGATTTGAATGATATCCTATATTCTGATTAGCAAGAGAGAATTTTGTGAAATAATTATAATTCGGAATTAGGACAGAGACTTTTTTCAAATTTCTTTCTTCTGAAATAGAATAAAAAATATTTTCCAAAATTCCCACACCATGTTAAAAATTCTCTGTTCAAAGTCAGATAAAAATTCTTTACAAAAGTTTCCTGTTCTAAAGTCTAAATTTTAATTCTTTACGGCAATTGATTGAAAATTCAATTACTTGGTTGCAAATTGAACTAATTCGTTGAAATTTTCTATTATTATTTAAAAATCTATCTCTTTTGTGAAAAATTTAACTATTTGATGTAAATTTCTTCTTTTTTTTTGTGTTGGAAAATCAATTTTTTTTATTATAAATTTAACTGTTCCATTTTTGGTTGAAAATGGAATTTTTTGTTCAAAATTTTAATTTTTTGGTTGAAAATTTAACTCTTTTGTTTGAAATTCGTCTATTTGGGCTGAAAATTTTAATATTTTTGTAGAAAATTCAACTATTTAGTTGAAAATTAAGTTTTTTGTACAAAATTTATATTTTGGTGTGGAAAATTTAACTTTTTCTACGGAATTCGCTAGGAAATTGATCTTTATTGGTTGAACTTAACTGTTTTTGATTTAAAATTAAAATATTTTCTTGGTTAAAATATCAACTATGCATTTTGTTGTTGTTAAAGATTCCTCATTTTAGTTGATAATTCAACTATTTTTTTGAAAATTTAATTATTTTGTTGAAAATGAAACTAATATGTTGAATATTCGTCTTCCTGAGCAGAAAATACGTCCTTTCGGATTGAAAATTGAACTGCCTTCTAAAAAATTCTTCTTTTTGATTTGCAAGATCAACTATTTGGTTTCAAATTGAACTGTTAGGTTGATGATTAATTTTTGTTTGTTGAAAATTAAATTTTGTTGTTGAAAACTCACCTTTTAAGGTTGATACTTCAAGTACCTTTTCAGAAATTCGTCTTTTTGGTTTGAAAATTCAACTATTTTCTGTTAAAGTTTGATCCTTTTTGTTTCAAAATTAAAAATTTTGATGGAAATTCGTCCTTTTGAATTGCAAATTCACCATTTTTGGTAAAAAAATTCCTGGTTGAAAATTCAGCTTTCTTTTTAAAAGTTCGTCTTTTTGACTTGAATATTAGACTACTTATTTAAAAATGCATCTCTTTATGGTTGAAGTTATTTTTTGGTTGTTTAAAAGTTCGACCATTTGGTTGAAAACTTTTTTTTGTAGGTTGAAAAATCAACTGTTTCGTTGATATTTAGTGTCGTTTGTTTGAAATTTGTTTATATTAAATGGAAGATTGAATTAAGCTAGAGAGTTTTCGAGCAAGCAAATCAACAAATTAATGAACGAAAAGATCAATTAGAATAAAGAAGAAAGTAGTTGCCCTTTACATTATGAATTTAATTAAAGTAATTTTTAATTTAATTCAAGGCTTTTATTATTAAAATAAAAGTTTATAGAATGATGAATAGTATTTACTCTGGATATCATGTTGCATGATGATTAGTATTTGTCTGGATGTTGTTCTAGGTTCTCTTACCTTCAAATCATTAAATTTTTCCCAGACGTGAAAAATAAATTTTATATTATTCTTCTAAACCATATTAAAATTTTTTTATATTTCTAATTATTACTCTTTTTTGTTTTCGTTTTGAAATATCATCGGAATCACATATTGCTATATCATACTAACCGAGAGCAAGATGTGCATATGACACATGATGGATCACCATACATTGACCAGGTCACTAATGAATATATGAATATTCAGATACATGCACATGGATCGTTACTGGCGTATTCGATACAATAGACAATCCCTGAGAAATGAAGTCCCTCTATATGCATATAAGTTACTGTAATACTGAAACTAAACAGAAAATGTCTGAAGCATCTTCAAGAATTTAATCAGAAGGGCGCGCCACCCTTTTAATTTAATCAGGGGACGATTTCAAATTCCAGGTTTTCCAGGTCAAATTTGGTTAATTTTCCAGGTCAACTTGATATTACTTATTAACAGTTTCAATACTGTTTTAGTTTCTAACCCCCATAGAAATGAAGTAGGGGTTTCCTATACTACTTGTCTCAGCAGAACTTAGCGTAATAAATAGTCATAGATCAACCTAATATATTAACGATATTAGGGGCTGTGCATAAATTATGTAAAGTTTTTTTCCTGAAATTTTGAATCACGTACGCCCCTATTTCACGTAATTTTTACCGACTTAATTTTTTTCGTCCATGTGTTTAAAGGTTATCCAAAAAGAACGTAAGACGATTTGGATGAATGGATGGTTTGGTCAAATCTTACCGTTTCTTATGAATTAATAGAATAGTTCCACTTTCAGCCAAGTATTTGAATTTTAAGCAGAAAGAGTAGCATTCTCTACAAAAAATGTAATAGTTGATATTTTAACCAAGAGAAGATTTTCCTTTAAAACCAAAAAAAGTTGAATTTAACAAAAAAGACGAACTTTCAAAAAAATAGTTAAATCATCAATTAAAACAGATTCACTTTCAACCAAGCAGTTGAAAGTGAAAAGAAAAAAAGATTAAGATTTAATTTTAAAATTAATTAAAAGATTATCACTACAAGAGGTGAATTTTCAGATCAAATAGAAGAATTTTCTATTTAAAAAGATTTCTTAGTCAATAATGAGAAAAAGTTTAATATAAAATGTTAAATTTTCAAGTCAGAAAGAGGATCTTCCTACAAAACAGTAAAATTTTCAACGAAATAATATTAACAAGTTTGAAAATTCCCAAATAATAAAATTTCCGACAGACAATTAACAAATGATAAGATATCCGATACTGCGAAATTCCCAACATTAGAAAATTATCGAATGTAAACAATTACAAAAATTGTTTTTCAATAAATCATATTTATTCATTAAGAATATTTAAATATTTAAATTGGATATAACAATAGTTGAAAACAAAATTTTGTCAATGCAAGAAAACAATACAAGAACCAGATTCTTATTACAAGAGAAATCATTTTTTCTAACTACTATGCTGATTTAAAAAAAAAACTTGCATTGCGAATGTTTTTTCAATTTGTGTTATTTCAAATTTAAACAATAATTCAAAAAAATACAATGAACAAAAAAAAATTCTTTGATCAAAATATTTAATTATCCTATTTTTAATAAATAATATTGATTCCATAAATATTGTTAGTCACATATTGTTAGATTTTAAATAGTAATATTTTTTAAATGTTCAATACAAACTTGTTTCTATTTAAAAAATTTACATGAACAATTCATAATTAAAAATAGTTGAATTTAAAACGTCTAGAAATTCTCTAATATTACAAAATCAAAATTATTTGATTTTTACCGCGAATAATTTGAAATTATCTAAACACTAATAACAGTTTCTATTTAAAATTTTTGAAATGTAAGAAATTTCTTCATTTAAAAAAAAGTAAGTAACATTTTGATAAATCTTTACATTAATTAAATATAATATGGAATGTACATTTAAATAAAAATTAACATCAACTAAAAACTGCACTTAAATTTGCCAAAATGTTAAAAGTCCTTTTTGGTACTTTTTGAAAATTGTTTAAAGTCTAGAACTTATTAAATTAGTGCTTATTAAAAACATGTAATTAAGATCAGTTGTAAATCTTGTACTTCTTGTTTGAATTTTGGTCTAATCGAACAATAATTGTTATAATATATCTAACATAATGACAAACGTTATTGTGGTAATATGACACTGGATAATATGATACATGGGGTAACGTGGTACATGGGGCAATGTGGCACATATGATCTATTATTTTGTTGGGGTAGTATATTTGGGGCAACATGGAACACGGGATAATGTGGCACACGGTGTAATACGGCGCATGGGGTAATGTGGGACATAGAGTAATGTGGCACACAGAATCTATATTTTTGGCGAGGTTAGTATATTTAGTAGAATATTGTACCTTATTTTCCAAAAACATGCAAATCGGGTCAATGTTTTTGGTTAAGCCAGTATATTTAGTACAATATTGTACTATCTTTTCTAAAAAGATCCTCAATCTCTGAAACAGGGGCCCCCTTTGACAGTAATTTTATTTTCTCATTTATTATTTTACATGTTTTTCAACTTCTTTTTTATGATATATTTCAATATTCTATATATTATATAATAAATAAATACATTGGTTTTATATTTTAAAGTTGCAGGGGTTAAAGGGCAGGGTTTGTAAGGAGGGTTCCAGTTGTTAAAGGATAGGGGTTTTAAGGAGGGTTGCAAGGGTTAAGGAGCATACTTGTAATAAGGATTGCAG
>CAKNYM010052653.1:312571-362790 GCA_932195095.1 Andricus curvator
GTTGCAGGGGATAAGAGGCAAGGGTTGTAAGGAAGATTAGGTTAGGGGAAAGAGGTTGTAAGGAGGGTTCCAGTTATTAAAGAATAGGGGTTGTGAGGAGGGTTGCAAGGGTTAAGGAGCATACTTGTAGTAAGGATTGCAGAGGTTAAGGGACAGAAGTTGTAAGGAGTATTGCAATGGATAAGGGGCAGCGATTGCAAGTAGGGTTGCAAGGATTAAGGCTCAGGAGTTGTAAGTAGGGTTGGAGACTTTAAGGGGCTGGATTTGTAAAAAAGGTTGGATGAATGCATGGGTTGAGGAGCAGGTCTTGTAATGAGGATCGCAGAGGTTAAGGCACAGGTTTTGTGAAGAGGGTTGCAGGGGATAAGGGGCAGGGGTTGTAAGGAGAGTTGCAGGGGATAAGAGGAAAGGGTTGTAAGGAAGATTAGGTTAGGGAAAAGAGGTTGTAAGGAGGATTGCAGATTATAAGGGGCCGGTCTAAATTATTAAAACAGCGGCGGCGAAATGTTTTACTAATATAGTGAGAAAGGACTTTAAAACTTGAATGCTTGGAAATTCGAATCCTAGCTTAAAAAGTATTGAAATTTTGAAACTATAAGTTTTTTCCTTTGAAAGATTAAAAACCTCTATACTATATTGAAGCAGAATGAAGACAAAATACATTTTTTGAGAAAAATCCGAAATAGGTTTTGATTTGAGAAACACTGGTACTGGAAAGTATCATACATACTGGGATTAATTCCTATGAGGGTAAAGAGAGTCCAGAACGGTGTATGGGTGCTTTCAAAGTTAGTACCGCGGAACTGTCGGCCATATTTCAAAACTTACTACTTAGCTGGGAGCCTCGCTACTGGAACAGGCCGGACGACGAGTGGAATATCTGTATTCTCAACTCGTTCACCTGAACCTGCTCTCTGCTAGGCTCTAACTCTCTTCCTCGATAACATGAAATGCTTTCAGGTTGAATTTAAAAAAAACTCTAGATAAATCTTTTCCTTCATTTATCTACGCTTTTTATTCATTTTTAGTCACGTTTAATACTTTTGTCAAATTACTAGCTTTGAAGTTTGGAACTTCGAAGTTTAACCCTTTAACTTTTCATGCACCGTATTCAGATCTTGACCTGGCCTAGAAAGCTTCACCTTTGACCTGTGACATTTGACTTTTGACTGTGAGCTTTTACAAATGATATCACACCTCTCTGCTCCTTGAACTTTGCCATTTGACCTATGACTAATGCATTTAACAAAAATAATAAAGTGCTATTTTTTTACATAATTGTTTTTGAATTTGGGCAAGACTTTTAAAGTTATGTGATATGTAAAACTTTAAAAAAATAGGAATTAATTATTTTTTCAGTTTTTCAAAATGCCCCCTCAAATTTTTACTTTCACTGAAAAAAAATGTCTTCCATATCGTTTTTATCTTCAAAAAAGTATTTTAGGATATACTGAAAGCATTTAAAGAAAAAAATTCGTTTATTAAATTTTTTCTACATTTTTGAACTTTAGAAACTGCGTTACTGGAGAAATTTTTTTTTAGTTTTTTGCATCCGAAATTTTTTCTCTGACTCTTTTTATCTTAGATCCTTTTTGTGATCAATGTTTCACTTCTATGGTGAAGAAAATGGCATTTTTCACCTTTTCTTGAAAACTATGAAAAGGGATATTTTCTGCTCTTACATTTTTTATGTTAATCCCTTTTCATGGACAATGTTTCACTTTTTTTGCAAAGAAAAGGAAACTTTTCACTTATTCTCTAAAACTATAAATTTTAGAAACCGATTTATGATACAGAAAAGTAAAAGGAAAAAATGTCGACTGCAAAAGAAGAATTTTTTCCCCCTAATATTTTCGTTTTTCTAAAGATCATAATTTTAAAGAAAAAGTGAAAAAATATATTATTTATTCACGAAAAAGTGAAACGTGCCCATAAAAAAGATTACGATACAAAAGGTAACAACAAATGTCGACCTTAAAAAAATATTTTTCTATAATAATATAACTTTTAAGGTTCATCGTTTACGAGAAAAATTGAAAAAATGCATTGAATAAAATGGTTTAAAGTTGAACTTCTTTGTTCCAAATTCCATGTTCGGTTGAAATTTCATCTTTTTTAATTGAAAATTCAACTATTTGTTTGAAAATCCTTTTGTTTGGTGGAAAATTAATCTTTTTTGTAGTAAATTAATTTTTTTGGTTAAAAATAATATTTTTGGTAAAAAATTGAACTATTTGGTTCAATGTTGAAATCTTTTGTTTAAAATTAATGTTGTTGTTGAAGAATCATCATTTTAGTTGAAAATGCTAGTTGTTTGCTTGAAAATTCAAATATTTTTTAAATTCGTTTTTAGTGGAAAATTCAATTTTTTAAATGAGAATGTAAAAATTCTATTTTTAGTTGAAAATTGATTTTTTCTAGTTAAAAATTCAACTATGTATTTGGTGAAAAATTCATATATTTTGTTAATAATTCGTTTTGGCAGAAAATTAATCTTCATGGTCAAAATTCATCTTTTTTGGTTAAAAATGCAACTGTTTGTTTGAAAAATAATCTGTTTTGGTTGAGGATTCAAGTACTTTGATAAAAATTGGTCTTTTTTGGTTGAATTCAGCTATTATTTATTAAAAATTAAAATATTTTTTGTTTGTAATATCAACTATTATATATGTTTCATGAAGAATTCATCTTTCCTGGTTTAAAATCGACTACTTGGTATAAAGATGAACTACTTTGCAAAAACTTCATTTTTTTCTTGGTTGAAGACTCATAATTTTAGTTGAAATTTAAATTTTTTGGCTGTAAATTAACTTTTTTCTTGAAAATACATATTTTCGGGTTGAAAATTCAACTTCTTTGTACAAAATCCGTCTTTATGACTTGTAAATTTAACGATTTGGTTGAAAGTTGAACTATTTGGTTGAAAATTAACATTTTATTTTAAAGGCATATTTCTGGTTAAAAGCTGAACTATTTGGTAGAACATTATTCTTCTCAGTGGAAAATAATCTTCTTGGTTGAAAATTCAAATATTTATTTAAAAATTCAATTTTTTTGGTTAAAGATTTATCTCTTTGGTAGAAAATTCAACTATTTGGTTGAAAATGTATCCTTTTTAGTTGAAAATTCGACTACTTGGTTTAAAGATGAACTACTTTGTAAAAACTTCATTTTTTTAGACTCGTAATTTTAGTTGAAAATTCAACTGTTTGGTTGTAAATTAATTTTTGTTGTTGAAAAATCATATTTTCAAGTAGAAAATTCCACTTTTTTGTAGATAATTTGTTTTTTGGATTCAAGCCTAAAAAATTTGGTTAAAAATTGAGATTTTTGGTTAAATAATCATCATTTTAATTGAAAATTTATTTCTTTGGTTGAAAATTTAACTATTGGTAGAAAATTCGTATTTTTGGGTATGAACTTTTTGGAAGAGACAGTCTTTGTTGCTTAAATGTTCAACTACTTGATTAATAATGCAAGTGTTTGGTTAAAAATGAATTGCTGTTGTAAATTCTTATTTTTGGGTTGAAAATTCACCTATTGTGTAGAAAAGTCATCTTTCTCGGTTTAAAATCAACTTTTTTGTTTAAAATTCAACTGTTTTCTTAAATTTAGTCTTTCTGGCTTGAAAATTCAACTATTTGTTTGAAAATGCAAGCATTTTGTTGATAACATAAATAGTTTATTCAAAATTCAACATTTTTTTCAAAGTTATCTTTTTTGGTCGAAAATTCAACTTTTTTATCAAAAGTTCGTTCTTTTGGATTAAAAATTCATTTTTTATGGTATTAAAGTCATCTTTTTGGTTTAAAATTAACCTTTTTTTTTAATTCAACTGTCTTCGAAAAAATTCCTCTTCATGGCTTAAAAATTTAACTATTTTATTTTATTGAGGTCAATTTTCAAGGTCATTTCACGGTAAGACGATTTTTTCAAACGGAAACCCCTATTTTTGACTGCAGATTTGAATAGAGCGGAAAATTTTACGTCAATAATGTACTGCGGAAATCTTGTTTTTGTGACCTTGGAGAGGTCAAAAATCAACGTCAAATGTCCAAAAAACGATCAGATCCCTTTTTTCTGAATTTACGTTCTTTTCTGGATAAATTAAATGTTTAAGATGCTTTAAAAAAGTCGATAAAATGTAAAAGTGTGAACCACCTTGACCACCTTGTCAGCCTCGACCTTCAGGTCAATTTTCAAGGTCATTTAAAGGTCAAGACGATTTTTTAAAATAGAAATCCCTATTTTAGACTGCGGACTCATAAAGAACGGCAAATTGTACGTGAAAATTGGTATTTTCAAATCTTTCATTTTGACCTGTAGAAGGTCATATCAAGGTCAATTATTTGAAAAGCGCTTAGAAGCTTTTTTTTAAATTTACTGGTTTCCTGAGCAATCTCAACGTTGAAGGTGCCTTTAACAAGTACAAGATAAGTTGCACAAATTTCTAAGACCTTGACTAAATTGACCTTCAAGTGTATTTTCAAGGTTTCGAGAGCATTTTGTTTTCTAAAGTCTGGTTCTGACATTTTTAATTATTCTTGATTCACTAGGCAGGTGTATACGGGGGTTTTAAAAATTAAGGGGCAGCTGTAAGAAGGGTTTCAGGGAGTTAAGAGGAAGGGGTTGTGTGGAGGGTTTTCGGGGGTTAAGGGACAGGGGTTGTAAGGAGGTTTAGAGGGTTTTAGGGGCTAAGAAAGCAGGACCTGTAATGAGGATTGCAGCGGTTAAGGTACAGGAGTTGTACGGAGGGTTTCAGGAGATAAGGCGCAAGCGCTGTAAGGAGGGTTTCAGGGGTTAAGGGTCAGGGTTTAATATTAAGGTTGCAGGGGCTCAGGGGTTGTAAGCAGTGTCGGAATTTTGCATGTGTTAAGGGGCAGGGCTTGCAATGAGGATTGCAGAGGTCAAGGAACAGGGGTTGTACAGAGGGTAGCACGGGATAAGGGGCATGGTTTGTAAGGAGGGTTGCACGAGATAAGGGACAGAGTTTGTAAGGAGGGTTGCAGGCTTAAGGGGCAAGGGTAAATTCTTGTAAAAAATAGCCCAAAATTGATAACGCAATTTATGGACATAGTGATACTATGTCCAACTAGATACATTTTCTAGTTAATTATGTGCGAAAGTTTTGGACTTTTGTTAAGGGAATATGAGATGCCTTGACGTAGTGAGTAAATGGAGCGGTAATTTAGTCAGAACAAAGCTAAGACTCTAAGAGCAAGCACATATGTATAGTACGGTTGCATAAATGAGACACGTGTACCAAAGAGGTTTCTTTGTCCTGTGCCAAAGAGCATAAGAGCCTGTGTCTTCGGATCAGCGTCACATCCTAAAGTGCATACACGCCCCTCTGCGTCCATAAGCATAAGTGAAGAGTCCAGGTTAGACACGCCTGAGAAGGGGATGGTTTTAGCGCATATGACTCACTTTTTAAATCGGGGCTTTTCCGCCTCTCACAACGAATACGACCTAGCTGAATTCTCTGAATTCGCTGAATTCGCTGAATTCTTAAAGCCCAGGAGCCAGAACAAGAATTTTGCATTTATCCTCTCAACATTGCGTTTTTACGATCTGAGAGTTTCATCTCATCAAAAATGGTTCTTACATTACACTTTTAGAGTGGAAAAAATATTATGGAAAATTCCGTCTCTTCTCTATATTGCAGAGGTGAGTTTTTATTATTTGAAACCATATTGCGAAGTCAAGAGAAGATTTTTCCACAATTTTCAGCAGGCAGATTGAATAGTAAAAAAATTTACAGAATATGCAAAATATACAATCATATAGTTCATCCCAAAAGTGCTTGCACATCCAGTTTCTCTTCTGTACTCGTTTGGGGGATGCGTTTTTGAGAAAAACTATTTTTTGGTTTTTAAAGATCAAAAATTCAATTTTTGTCGGAAACGACGCTCGATACACAACTCGCGGTAAATTTATTAAATTTTTTTAAAAGTGTTCCAGTATCTGAACCAATATTAATATTTGACTTTTTGTTCTCGATTCTAATAGACCTTTTTGTTCACTTTCAAAATATGCCGGAAAATTTAAAGAAATTGGAAAACTGACAAAATAGCGACAGTTTGTCTGAAAATCTTTATACTCAATTTTCTAAAAAAAGCCAATCGTTTTATTTTTTTCTGAGTTGATACCAACATGACGCATTTACCTCGGAACAGTTTATCTTGTGCCAGCGTCTTGAAGAGGAGAAAATTAGATTTATTTTGATGAAAAATAAAAATTCGCATGCTTTTGCAATAACGAAACGAGAAACGATAAAAGTCAAAAGAGCAAAGTTGTAAAACTTGAAAAGTTCTAAAAAAAGTTTGTAAGCACTTTTTTCTATCCTGCGTTTTTTCTCGAAATTTTCATTAAAGTATTAATAAGGTCGGCTACAATCGTGTTGTTTCTTGATTCAATTTTTTAATATTTTGTAAGAAACATTTATTTAGTGAATCGACAAGTTGAAAAAAATTTATTGGTTTAAGAAAAATACATTTATAGCCGATGACGATGTGCTTTTCTAGAAAATTCTGTTTAAAGATTTTCACATAAATCGCCGCTATTTTGTCAGTTTTTGCTTTTTTAAAAAATTTTCGGCAGATTTTGAAAGTGAACGAAAAGATCTATTAGAATCAAGAAGAAAAAGTTAAATATTAATATTGGTTCAGATACTGAATTTTTTTCAAGTCATGCAGTATCTGAGCCAATATTAATATTTGACCTTTTCTTCTTTTTTTGAATAGATCTTTTCGTATACTTTCAAAATCTGCCGGAAACTTTAAAAAAATCAAGAACTGACAAAATAGCAATCGTTTATCTGAAAATCTTTAAACTCAATTTTCTAACAAAATATCTTGAAAAATATATTATTAAAAAAAATACAATAATGGCCGACTTTATTAATATTTTAGCGAAAATTTCGAAAACACGCAAGATAGAGAAAAGTTCTGGCAAACTTTTTTTTAGATGTTTTCAATTGGAACATCTTTGCTATTTCGACTTTTTTCGTATCTCGTCCCGCTATTGCAGAAACATGCGAATTTTCATTTTTCATAAAAATAAATCTAATTTTGAGAAATAACATATTCTATCCCCGATTTGAGATGAATTCGCTCTGTAAATACTTATACAAATTTTTTGAAAATCAATACTTATATTTGAATGAATTTCAATAATATTTATAAAAATATTATAGTTTTGATTTTTTCTTGATAATGTGGTGAGTAAAAAAAATCATTATTTGAAATTTTGCGACTTTCTTGCACCAAGTTCGACCCTAGGGTAGAATATAGGGAAAGAGTTCTAAAAATTTCTTAACAATTCCGCCAAATATTACGGAGACTCACCTTGAAATGAGCCCAATCACTATAAAAAAACGTTGATTATTTCTAGAGTAATTCCAATTTTTCGAGAACGTCGAAATTTGAGGTTTTTTTGCAATATCATTTTTATTTTTTTTTATATCTAAAAAAATTAAAATTAGAAAACATTCTAAACAGGAAAATAAGTATTTTGTTTAATCCTTAGAAATATTAACTTATTAAATTATTGAATATGTGTCTCAGGCTTTGTAGCTCAGGAACCTTAAGAATATCATGGAACATGTTCTTCGCATTAATATTAAACTAAAAACAAATGTTTAAAAAAATATTGTGGTTGGCTAACACAAATCACATTTTTAATCTTTAAAACTGAAAAAAACATTTTTTTTCAAAAACCTACATATGATTTTTTTCTTCCTTGGTTCAAAATAACCGAGGACATCTACGAAACACGTAAAAAGAGAAATTATATTTATACTCCCCTAGTGAATATATTTCTGACTTTTTAAAGCGGATATATCATGTAATAAGTTTTCTTAATATTAAGTTTTCTTGTTAATCAGGAATTTTTCGAATCTTATACTTCGACTTCAACTTGTCCAAGGTCAAAATTCAAAAATTCAAAATGGCGGATCCAATATGGTGGACCAAAATTGTAAAAGGAAACCGATTTGACTAAAACTTGCTACAAGGGGGGTTTTCGGGTCGCTAATTTCAAATCCAGGGTCAAAATTAAAAAATTTTAAATGGTGGATACAATATAGCGGACAAAATTGTAAAAGCAAACCGATTTGACTAAAATTTGCTACAAGGGGGTTTTTCGGGTCGCTAATTTCAAATCCAGGGTCAAAATTAGAAATTAAAAATGACGGATCCAATATGGCGGCCAACATTGTGAAAGGAAACCGATTTGACTAAAGAATGCTACTCGGGGTTTTTTCGGGTCGCTGATTTTAAATCCAGAGTCAAAATTAAAAAATTGAAAATGGCAGATCTAATATAGCGGACCAAAATTGTAAAAGGAAACCGATTTGACTAAAATTTGCTACAAGGAACTTTTTCGGGTCGCCGATTTCAAATCCGGGGTCAAAATTGAAAAATTAAAAATGGTGGACCAAAATTGTGCAAAAAAACAGATTTGACTAAAACTTGCCGTTTTTGGGTCGCTGAAAAATTAAAAAGTTTAAAATAGCGGACCGAAATTCTCCAAACCACTTTTGCAGTATTTTTCCTAGCAAATTTCAGTCAAATCGGTTTCCTTTTACAATGTTGGTCCGCCATATTGGATACGCCATTTTTTATTCTTTATTTTGACCCTGGATTTGAAATCAGCGACCCGAAAACCCCTCTTGCAGCAAATTTTAGTCAATTGGGTTTCCTTTTACAATTTTGGTCCGCCATATTGGATCCGCCATTTTCAATTTTTTAATTTTGACATTGGATTTGTAATCAGCGACCTGAAAAACCACCTTGTAGCAAATTTTAGTCAAACGGTTTCGTTTTACAATTTTAGTCTGCCATATTGGCTCCGCCATTTTGCATTTTTCTTACAACGATTTACATGACAGATTCAGATTGGGAATGCAAAAATCTATATAAAAACATATATAGCACATAAAATGTAAAATCTAAGCGTTTTTGGTATTCAATAAACGATTTTTTTTGCCAAAAATTCCATCTTCAACACAGATTTTCAAGCTCACAATTTTTTTTCGACTTTCTCTATAATTTTTTTATATTCGGAAAGTTTTTTTCTTTAATTTGAAAAAAAATATCCCTCTAGGTCATTGCGATCCAAAGTTCTACGATTTTGAGACAGAATTTTAAAAAAGGTCCACTGTGGGCCGTTGGTCGGCCTCGCTGGTTACGCCGACTGAAACTTGACGCAGATACGCTTGGACATTTCTAGTCATATCTCGGGAACCCGTGAAGATTTCTTAAGTTTTCTTGGCTTAAATTGAAGATGAGATTTTCAAGATTGCGCCCTGTAAATTTCAGATTTTTGTTACAAATTTTCTAGATCATGACACCAGTTGAAGTCGAGGTACGCAATTCGAGAAATTGATTTTTTTAACTTCTCACGTGATATAGGGGGAAACCATCCTACAATAAATAATGAACCTACAGTAGATAATCATTAATTTAAATAACTAATGTTTGTAAAATAATTAATTAAACTCAATTGATAGTTAGGACACTAAATGTGTTAATAAATGAATATTAGAATTGATTATTTCAGATATATTTGCGCTTTTCATTAATGATTATCTACTGTAGGGTGGCCTCCCCTAAACTGTTGAGAAAATCAGAAATACATCTACTAGAGGTCATTCGACGTGGAACTTCATAAGCTTTTTAATCAAAGTTAAAAAAAATATCGAGCTTTATTTCCGACCGAGTGATCGTGTGTCAAAGTCATCAGTGATTTTTAGTATTTTTTCTGAACTAAATTGGAACTTGGATTTAAGACCAGTTTCGAGCTTGGCGTGCAGTGGCCTTCATCCTAAGTCCAGGGAATCCAAACGTTAACAGTCAGGGACGCGTGAACCTATTCTCTTGGGTTTGGACGTAACGTCGTAAATCCGGACTTCCTAAATCCAAGTTTCAGTGTACTGTCGAAAACAAACAAATGAGAAGTTTGAAACCGGAAAAAATATTAGGCTTCAATCAAAAGTGAACTTTGGAAATAGATTTTGAAGTATGCTTCAATGAATTGAACTTTTCATAATTTATTGTTGGCCAAAAGTAATCAATGATTTCTCTCTGATGCATTGCGGATTGAAAAGCCGGTTTCAATACCCATTTCTTTCCATCGCTGTTTCTCGTTCGACGCAAACGACTACTCGTTCTGGCAGTGAATCACGAAATATCCGGCTAGCTATTGTTACTTGTCGCACGAAATGAGATATGACTTGTTCGTCGGTTGCCATGGAAATTCCATACATGCACTCTAATATATATATATATATATATATATATATATAAAATATGCTTCTAAAAGCAAAAAAACATGACGGATTATTTTGATTTGTATGCTCTATTAAAGTATTGAAAACAACCAAATAAAAACTAGCATTGAGCTATTTTCAAGACTATTTTGAGGGCTTGTGACATATGAATATCTTCATAATTCACACTTCTTCCCCTATTCCCCTCTTTCGACGAAAGTTAATTCTTTTTAACTAAAAAGCCTACTATTAAATTTTTGGTTGAGAATTCATCTTTTTGGATAAAATTTTATTATTTGGTTGAAAATTTAATTATTTAGTTGAAAATTCAACAATTTATTTAAAAAGTCATCCTTTTTGGTTGAAAATTCAACTGTCTTATAGAAAATTCGTCTTTTTGGTTTGAAACTTCAACTATTTGGTTGAAATTATTTCCTTTCAGGGCTAAAAAATCTTTCTCGTTTGGAAATTAAACCCCTTTGTTGAAAATTCGCCTCTTTGGTTTGATAATAATTCATATGTCTCTTGGTAGAAATTTCATCTTTCTTGATAAAAAATGCAACCGTTTGGTTGAAAATTAATCTGCTGTTATTGGGGTTTCCACTATTTTATTGAAAACACGTATTTTTTGGTTGAAGTGTCAACTATTACATTTTTCGTTGAAAAATCATATTTCTCGATCGAAAAATCAACTATTTTGTTGAAAATTCGTCTTTTTGAATAAAAAATTCGTCCTTTTGGATTGGAAATTCATCTTTGGTAGAAAAGACATATTTTTTGGTTGAAATCAAATTCTTTTTAATTAAAAAGTCTCTACTATTATACTTTTGGTTCAGAATTCACCTGTCTTAATTAAAAATTTAATTACTTTGTTAAAAATGCAACTATTATGTTAAAAAATTATCTGTATTGTTTGAAAAATAAACTTTTTGCTTGAAAGTTGCACCATTTTGTATAAAATTCATTATTTTGATTGAATATTCATCTCTGTAGTTGAAAATTTGAACTTTGCTAAAACTTAACTTTGTCGCAGAAAATTCATAATTGCGGGTAAAAAATTCAACAGTTTTAGAGAAAATTCACTTTTTTGGGTTCAAAGTTCCACAAAATAGTTGAATTTTTTTCTTTCTGGACTGAAAAATCTTTCATAAGTTACAGAAACTTCCACTATTTTACTGAAATTGAAATTTTTTGTTGAAAATTCATATTTTAAGGTTCAAAATTCAACGATCTTGTGGAAAATTCGTCTTTTCGGCTTGAAAATTCAACAGTTTCTTGATTTTTTTGTTTTTCTGACAGAAAAATCTTTCGTGGTTGAAAAGTCAACTGTTTTGTTGAAAATTTGTCTTTTTGGTTCGAAAATTCACCCTTCTAGGTCGAAAATTCCACTATTTGGATAAAAATTCAACTTTTTGTTGAAAATTCTTCTTTTTTGCTTGAAAGTTTAACTATTTCGTTTCAAATGCAACTGTTTGATTAACAAATTTTTTGGTCAAAAATTTATATTTCTTGGGTGAAATTTAGTTTCTTTTCATTGGAAAATTCAACAATTTGGTTGAATTTTTTTCTCTTCCTTGACTGAAAAATCTTTCTTGTTTGGAAATTCAACACGCTTTTTTGGGATGGAAATTCATCTCTTTTGGTAGAAAATTAACATTTTTTGGCTGGAACTTCAACTATTTTGTTACGAACTTAAACTATTTGGTTAAAATTAAACTGCTTTGTCGAAAATTCATCTCTTTTGGTAGAAATTTTATCTTTTGTAATTAAAAAGTGAACTACCTTGTAGTTGGTATTTGGTTGAAAATTAATCTACTTTGGTTGAGAATTTGACTATTTAATAGAAAAATATCTTTAATGTTGAAAATTCATATTTTCGTATTGGAAATTCATCTGTTTTGTAGAAAATTTGTCTTTTAGGCTACAAAATTTAATAAATTTATGGAAACTTAAACTATTTTGTTAAAAAATGAATTTTTGTTGGAAATTCATATTTTGAGATTCGAAATTCAACTGTTTTGTAGAATATTCGTCTTTTTGGCTTAAAAATTCAACAATTTCTTTGATTTTGATTGAATTGAATTAAAATTATTTCATTAAAAAATTAATCTTTCTTGTTATTAATTCGTCTGGTTTTTTCGAAAGTTCAACCATTTTGTTTTGAGTTCAACTGCTTGCTAGAATATTATTTTTTTGTGGTTGAACATTCTTTTTTTTTTTGGTTGAAAAGTCAAAAGAATTCTAAAAAAAGCTTAAAAATTCAACTCTCTTGTTGAAAATTCGTGTTTTAGGTTGAACATTAATCTCGGTTAGTAGAAAATTAATCTTTTTTGGGTTGAGAATTGAAATATTTTAGTAGAAAATTGAACTATTTTGTTAAAATTCAACTGTTTTCTGGAAAATTCGTCTCTTTTGGCTATAAAATTCAACGATTTTGTAGCAATTTCAACTATTTAAAAAAAATTTAATTTGTTGTTGAAAATTCATATTTTGGGTTTGAAAATTAAACTCTTTGGTAGAAAAGTCGTCTTTTTTGCTTAAAACTTTAACTCTTTGGTTTTTAATGCAACTATTTGATTGAAAAATATTTTTTTTGGGTTAAAACTTCAAATACTTGGTTTAAAATTTATCTTTTTTTGTTCGAAAACTCGAGTCTTACGTTGAAAATTCTTACCTTTGGGTGGAAAATTCAGCTGTTTTGGTATGAAATTAATATTTTTTGGTTGAAACTTCAACTATTTGGTTTTTCAATTTGGTTGATTTTTTTTCTCTTTCTTACATAAAAATCTTTCTTGGTTTAAAATTCAGTTCTTTTGTTTGAAATCCCTATTTCTTGGTCGAAACTGAATTAATTTGTTGCAAATTCAACTTTTCGTGTTAAAAAGTCTAATGTTTAAAAAAAGTCGACTTTCTAGCTTGAAAGCTCAACTCTTCTTTTGTAAATTCGTCTTTTTGAGTTCAAAATTCTTCTTTTTGGGTGGAAAATTCAGCTCATTCGGTATGAAATTAGTATTCATGGGTTGAAACTTCAACTATTTTGGTAGAAGCTTGAACTATTTGGTTAAAGTTCAACTGTTTTGTGGAAAATTTGCCTTTTTTGGTGGAAATGTCATATTTTGTGGTTAAAAAGTCAACTGTTTGGTTGAAAATTAATCTGCTTTGTTTGAAAATTTGCTTATTTGAATGAAAAGTAACTTTTTTTGTTTAAAATTCACATTTTCGGTTTGGAAATTCAACTATTTTGTGCAAAATTCGTACTTTTGGGTTGAAAATTCAGTAATTTGGTTGATTTGTTTTCTCTTTCTTGACATAAAAATCTTTCTTGGTTTAAAATTCAATTCTTTTGTTTGAAATCCGTATTTCTTGGTCGAAACTCAATTAATTTGTTGCAAATTCAACTTTTCGTGTTAAAAAGTCAAATGTTAAAAAAAATAGTTTCTAGCTTGAAAGCTCAACTCTTCTTTTGTAAATTCTTTTTTTTTGAGTTGAAAATTTTTCATTTTGGGTGGAAAATGCAGCTCTTTTGGTATGAAAATAATATTCATGGGTAAAAACTTCAACTATTTTGGTAGAAGCTTGAACTATTTGGTTAAAGTTCAACTGTTTTGTGGAAAATTTGTCTTTTTTGGTAAAAATGTCATATTTTGTGGTTAAAAAGTCAAATGTTTGGTTGAAAATTAATTTGCTTTGTTTGAAAATCTGCTTATCTGATTGAAAGGTAACTTTTTTGTTTAAAATTCACATTTTTGGTTTGGAAATTCAACTATTTTGTGCAAAATTCGTACTTTTGGGTTGAAAATTCAGTAATTTGGTTGATTTGTTTTTCTTTCTTGACTTACAAATCTTTCTTGGTTGAAAATTCAATTCTTCGATTTAAAATGCGTAGTTCTTGGTCGAAAATGAACTATTTTGTTGAAAACTTAACTTTTTCGTTTAAAAGTAAAATATTTTTCAAAAAATCGACTTTCTAGTTTGAAAGGTCAACTCTTTTTTTTTAATTTGTCTTTTAGAGTTGAAAATTCATCGTTTTTAGTTGAAAATGCAATATATTTCGACTTGAAACCTTAGGAATATAATAACTACATAAATTTTATTAAACAGGATTTATTCCCCTATTATTCCCATATTTTTATGACAAATCACCCCATTTCCGCTGTTTTCAGAGGACTTTGGTCTGTGAAGTCTGTACTTTTAAATTGAACAGGAGTTTAAAAAGTATTGATAAAGTGCTTTTTATTAATCGCCATTTAAGTTGCAGCCTCTCAAGTTGGATTCCTTTCACTTGAAAGTGTCATTTAATTTCAAAATCTATGAAATATAAAATGCTTTTAAATTCAATCGCATCTTAAATATAATACTTTACATTGAATGCTCACTTTATTGAATCCGAAGACTCAAAAGAGTAATACTCTCACTTAATTTGTCTCTTATTTCACACAAGTATCAATAAATTGGATACAGATTGCGGAATAAGGGAACAAAGAGAGGAAGTAAATCAAATTTAATGCTCTGTCGAACAAAAATGTGTTTTAGCTTGAAGCTTCTGAACTTCGCCGTTCCATACTTTTTCTAAATAGACTAACAAGAGGTGACACAGGGGAAAAACAATTCAACGTGACGGCGAAAAATCGAGTTACGGGAATATACAAAGCGAGAAAAATTGAATAAGAGCCGTAGAACATGAATATCGCGTTATAACATTCATTTTACTATTTTCATCTTATTTTTATTTCCATAAAGAAAGTGGAAAATCAAGTTTCAACTGAAAGATTGAAATGGTTGATTTTTCTTTTCGTAACTTCATTTTTCTGCTTTAATTAGTTACTTCAAAATTGCATGAAAAGTAGAAACATTTATAGTGGAAAAATTACAAAGTAAATGAAAAAAGTTCAAATAAATCTTGATACATGAGGTCTTTCTTTACTGCTAATGAGGTAATAACAAGAAAGTGTTATTATGCAAGCTCCTTTCTACATGAAAAAGAGGAAATGAGACTGCTGGCTTTTCTTAAAAGTGCCGACAATCTGATATCATTCACAGAACTGTAATTATTACATTTCATTTTTATGCGTTTTTTTAGAAAAAAAAGTGTTATATGAATTCAACCACTCGTGCTTGTGTAATTCCATCAGAGTGAACGGAAATTGATTCTCGGCAAAGTTCCTGTTCAATTTAATCTCTTGCTTGCTCGGTTCGTCTATCTTTCTAGATTCTTGTAATTACTTTACGGTCTTATAGAAATTATTCGATTACGTACGTCTGGCTTTGAAACAATTGAAAATTTGGGATTGCGTTTGGCAAAAAATGTTTCTTATTTTAATTATTCCATGTTTCGGCTTTTAAATTTCAAGCGTTCCAATTTCAGTGTATTTAAATTACCGAAACATTTCAAAATTTCATGGCAAGAAAGTATCAATTTTTTCCAATTTGAAAACATGCCGATTTTCAAGTTTTAAGGCGTTAAAATCCAGAATTTCAATTCGCAGAAGTTTTTGACTTCGGTGAGTTTCCTTTTGAAAATACGTGGTTTGGGAGGAAACACGTGTTTTTGAGAAATTCTACGTTCTACTTTCTACAAGCAACATCTTTTTTATTTTAATAAATCTTTGAAACACTTTCGTAGATCTAGTATTTTTTTTAAATTTAGAGAAAAATAAACATTAAATTTAGCGAAAGTTGCATTTTAGAGTACATAAAAAATAGTCATCTTAATTTTGCTGGGCATTAAAATTATCCAAAAATACTTTAAATGCACGAAATTTGCAACATCTTACCAGACTTCACGGGTCGTATTTAAAAACTGGACTTTTCAACAGGAATAGTTAAATCAGGGTGTCTCGCGTTTCTTCAAACAAAAATTCCAGGACTTTTCCAGGTTTTCCAGGACAAAAAAATAGATTTTTCCAGATACTTTTTTACAGTAAAAAAAATACTTTTCACGAAACATAGTAGAAATTGTAGGTCTAGTGGAACTGAAAAAGTGTCATATGTGAAATTTCTCATACGCCCCTAAAATCTAATTTTATAGAAAAAAAAAAGTTTTTTTGGGCATTGTTCATTTTATCAAGGTGAAATATCACGACACTACGATAGAAAATATTCAAAATTTCTGAGTTATCGAATTTTAAGCTAATTTAGGTTTATCTTCAATAAAATAATAAAATTGTCAACAAATAAGTTGATTATTTAACCAAATTGTTGAGTTTTCAACCTACAAAGATGAATTTTCAACTAAATAATCGAATTTCAAACAGAAAAGGTTAAACTTCAACCAAAAATAGTTGCATTTCCAACGAAATAATTGAATTTTTTAGAAGACAGTTTCATTCTTAACAACAAAGGTGAATTTTTAATCCAAAAGGACGAATTTTCTGTCGAAAGAGACGACTGTTCGACAAAACAGTTGAATTTTCAACCAAAAATGATGTTTTTTTAACACAATACCTGAAATTACAAAAATGAATTTCCAACCAGATAGTCTTATTTTGAAAAAAAAAAAATTAAACTTTAACCGAAAATAGTTGAATTTTCAACACGAAAATTGGAATTTTTTACAAAAAGACGAAGTCTCAACAAAAAATTGAATATTTGGTATTTCAACAACAACAAAAAAACGAATTTTCAAAAAAATAGGTAAATTTTCAACCAGAGTTGAATTTTCAAAACAAACAAAAAATTCAACAAAATAGTCAATTTTTTAACAAAATAGATTCACATTTAACCTACAAAGATAAATTCATAACCAAAACGACAAATTTTCAACAAAGAAAATTAATTTTCTACCAAAAAAAGACAGATTTTCCACAAAATACACCAATTTGCAAAGAAATAATTTAATTTTCAGCTAAAAATGATTAATTTTCAGCAACAAAAATTTTAACTAAATAGCTGAATTTTGAACCAGAGATGAATTTTCAACTAAAATGATGAAGCTGCAATTCTGCAACCAAAGAAAAAATGTTTAAATTTTCAATCCGCAAATACGAATTTTCAACAAAAAAGTTAATTTTTAACCACAAAATTGAATTTTTAATCAAAAGAAAGAAAATTTCCACCAACAGGATTAGTTTTCTACCAATAAAGACCAATTTTTGACTTAAAAAGGTTAAATTTCAGCAAAAAAAAAATGGAAAAGTTACATTTGTAGGTTAAAAAATAATTTTAAATGAAAAAAAGAATTTTCAGCAAAATATTTAAATTTTCAATCAAAGAGATCAACCCTCAAAAAAACAAATTTTCAACAAAGTGGTTCAAGTTTTACCCAAGTAATTGAATTTTCAATTTAAAAAATATCAATTTTCAGCCAAAAATGAAATAGCTACGTTTTTAGTTTAAAAAATTATTTTTTAACCAAAAAAAGGCATTTTTAACCAAAAAGATGAATTTCCTACCAAAAAATATGAATTCTCAACGGATAATGTAATAGTAGATATTTCAAATGAAAAGTATGACTTTTTAATAAAAATTGTTAAATTTGCAAATAAATAATAAAATTCTTCAGTACAATTACAGTCGTCAGGATGAAGCAACTGTAAGAAAAGAAATGAAAATACAAGGCAAATAAATTACTAACAAGAACATTATATCAGGGTAGTCCCAAACATCATTTTCAAAAATCTCTAACTTTACTCCGACCAATTTTTTATTTGCTCTCACCATTAATATTCAAATACCATTTCGATTGTAGCTTCGTGATTTTCACCGTGATAAAATACACAGTCTCTTGTTAAGAAGGTAATCTTTTTTCGTTCCGCAGAGAAAAAGTTATAAAAAATATTTTTTCTTTAAACGAACAAAAATTCCAGAACCATGAGCAAAATTCAAGGACTTTTCGAGGGGTTTCCAGGTTAAAAACGATTTCAAGGACTTTTCCAGGTTTTCAAGGATTTCCAGGACACTTATAGACACCCTGGTTAAATGCAGGTACAGAATATTTTAAACCAGACGCGTATAAGAAAACTGAGGTATTTTTGAGTAAATTTTTTATTAAAATTTAACGAACCGACTTCGGTGAGTGTCATTTTGAAAATGCGTGGCTTGGAAGGAAACACGTGTTTTTGAAAAATTTGATGCTTTACTTTTTACGAGCAGCATCTTTGCCTATTGTAAGAAATCTTCAAAACACTTTTGTTGATATAGAATTCTTTTTAGTTTTAGCTGAAAATCAAAATTGGACTTGACAGAAGTTGAATTTTAAAGTACAGTAAAAATACTCATCTTAATTTTACTGGGCATTAAAATTATCCAAAAATACTTCAAGTGCAGGAAATTTTCAACATTTTTGAGAATTCACGGGTCATATTTTAAAACCGGACTTTTCAACAAAAAACATAGTTAAATGCAGGCACAGACTATTTTAAACCAGACGCGTATAAGAAAACTGAGATAGTTTTGAGTGGATTTTTCATTAAAATTTAACGGACCGACTTCGGTGAGTATCGTTTTGAAAATGCGTGGTTTGGAAGGATTTATTTTAAGTAATTTAGGAGTATTCTTTTCAATAGCTTCATATTCTATTATGGTCCTTATGAAGTTGTCACTCTCATGTCGTCATTTGAATTGCTGAAATTTCAATTAGTGGTGCATAACGATACGAGATGATCGTCGGACTCGTTGGATTTTGTTCGTATAACGAGCAATTTTTGAAACGAGTTTCTCCAAAGAGTACTTTTCGTCACGCTCATAGGGTATTTCTTTCGCGCTCAAAGGGTAAAGAATTCAGGATAAATTTATAAGACTTCAAAACAATTCAAGCTAAATTCCAAAAAATTCGAATGAATTAGAAACAAGTTTAAAAGTCAAAAAAATTCCATTCATTTCCGTAAAATTGGAATGAATTTAGAGGAATTTAAGATAAACAAGAAGAATTCGATGAAATTCATAAAAATTCAAGGTAAATTAAAAAAAAATGTTAATGAATTGAAAACAATTCTAAAATGTGAAGAAACTTTTATGAATTTATAGTAACTTTGAAATGAGCTTAGAAAAATGCAAGGCAGTTCAAAAGAATTTGATGAAATGCCTAAAAATTTAAGTCGAGTTTTAATGACTTCAAGATGAATTAAACAAAAACTTTTGAAAAATCCATTGACCTGAGTAAAATTGAGTGCATCTAGAAAAATTCAAAAGGATTTAAAAGAATTCAGGACAAATTAATAAGAATTCAGTGCGAATTCCAATTGAATTACAATTTTTTTTCGAAAATCTCTTAAAATCTTTGAAACCCAACGAATCCCTCACTTCCTGTGAATAAATTTTTTGAAATCCATTAAAATATTAAAATCCCATAAAATTATTAAAACCCTTGGAAATTCCTTGAAATTGTTTAAATCTCTTGAAAATTCCTCGGAATCTTTTAAAATACCTTAAAATATTTCAAAGTCTTTGTAATCCCCTCAAGCTATTGAAATAAATAAAAAACATTCTGGGAATCGTTAAAATTTCCTAAAATATTTCCAATCCTTCGAAACTTTTGAAATCCCTTGAAACTTTTTAAAGCTCTTGAAAATGCATGGGAAACTTTTAAAATACCCTAAAATATTTCAAATCCTTTGAAATCCTATTATATTACTGAAATCAATTAACAATTTATTTATAATCTTTTAAAATAACCTAGAATATTTCTAATCCCTTAAAATCTTTTGAAATACCTTGAAATTTTTTAAAGCTCTAGAAAATGCCAAGGAATTTAAAAAATACCTTAAAATATTTCAAATCCTTTCGTCAGTTTATCAATTAATCTGCAGAAACAATTATATAAAAACTTTTAAAAAATCAAATGAATTATGTGAAATTGAGTAAATTTATAAGAATTCTAATGGATTACAAAATTCAAAAGAATATCAAAGAATTCAGGATAAATTAATCAAAATTCAGGGTGAAATCCAAAAAATAATTTTAAATCTCTTCAAATCATTAAAAACCTACGAAATAACTCACTTTTCTTGAATAAATTCTTTAAAATCCACTAAAATGTTATTAAATCTCTTAAAATTATTAAAATCTTATAAAATAACGTGAAATACTTAAAAATATCTTACGATCTTATAAATCCTGTAAAATCGTTTCATATATTCCGAAATTCTAGAAAATTCTTTATCCTCAAATATTTCAAACGCTTCGATATTCCTTCAAATCAATTAAATTAATTAATAATTCCTTGGATTCTTTTAAATTTCCCTAAAATATTTCAAATTCTTTGAAATCCCACTAAACAATTAAAAACTACTTGAAATATTTTAAAATAACCTAAACTAACCTCAAATATTTTAAATCCTCTAAAATCTTTTGAAATCCCTTGAAATTCGTTAAAGTTCTTGAAAATGCCAATTAATAAAAAATTCCTCGAAATCTTTTCAAATTTCCTAAAATATTTCAAATTAAAAGCTCTTGAAAATGCCTTAGAAGTTTTAAAAATACCCTAAAATCTTGAGAATCCCTTTAAATTATTGAAATCTATTACAATTTTCTCGGAACCTTTAAAAGTAATCTGAAATATATCAAAAGAATTCAAGACAATTCAGTGACTAATGTGATCTTTTCATTTAAAAAAGTGAATGAAAAATGATTTGAGAAAAAAGTGCCTAATAGTGACTGTGTGTGGCAACCCTGATTATTTTTGTACAGTTACTTCTTACAGGAATTCACTGATTTCTGATATTTTTTCAAAATGCTCTTTGAAGCTTTGATCTTATTATAAATTTTTTTGAATTTTCATGAAGGGCTGCAAATAGGGTACCATAGGGACCAAATCTTGAAAATAGGGTACTTCAGGGACCTTAAATGAATATAGGGTACAATAGGGGATATAGGGAGCGGTCTGTGAGGCCTGTTATATTCATTTTTTTTAAATTTCATTTCGTCTTAAAAATCGAACTATTTCTCGTTAGGTGTGAAATGACAGGTTAGTGTCAACAGTATCAAAATGACATCGAACGATTTCGAGAGAGAAATTCGAAAAATTGGAAAAAGACCTGCAGCAGCTGATCACCTTCAGGAGGGCTCACATGAAGATTATTAAATAATATGACAATTACTTTTACCTTGTCTATTACAACAGTTAATCTAAATTAAATCAAATTGTTCATAAAATTTAAGATATAAAGAGGCCTATTAGCTATGATTATTTTTTGTTCCAATTTCATTTTGATGCCAATCTGATATAATACTTGAAATCTTAGTTTGACAAAAATACAGAGCCGTTCTCAATAGGAGCCATTTATTTTAATTTCAGATAATTGAATAACAAACTGTCAAAATAAAATAGTTTTGATCGAATACCTATAATTTAACTTCGCACGATGTATTTAAATTAGTTCTTATTATTATAAAATGAAATTATCGATCAATCTCGTATGATACGAGATGATCGCTTTAACGATGCGAAGTGAGACAAGAATTTGTTTGAAGAAAAAACGAGCGTCTTTCTCGTATATTGGAAGTTCTCGCTATTTTGATCGTTGTGCATCTCTAAATTTCATCGTAATAGCTAGAGCCATTTTGGATTTCTCCTCGACTGAAGGCACGGATAATGTGCTCTAGACCTAGAGTACGTAGGCACGCAGATAGCACAGGTAACTGCCTACTTTGGGGATCTCAAAGCTTGTTTCTTGGGTCACGGAACTCTGTGCTCACCGCAACCTCGTTATCCCTATAGACGAATAGATTTCTAGCCAACCATGTAAGTTACCAACACGTAGTTAGAGGCGCTTTTGCTCCAGATCCAGCGCATTACGTCAATTCAGAAGAACAAGTTGCGCCACTTATGCACCTTACTTACACACGCGCAAGCTTGCGTTTCCGGAAATAATTAAGGAAACTATTATAAGCCAGCGACGAACGAGAGTTAGTTATTGATCTTCCCTCCTGATGCTTAATTAATTTCCGAATCACCCATTCGGAGAACTTTGTTTTATTGTTAGTGTTTCCATTTACACTCTATGAGTTCATTCACCCAATGTTACCAACCGGGACGGTTCCATTGTCAAAAAGCCAGTGAGGGGTGAGGCGGGCGAATCACAAGACCACTTGATTAGGAAAAGATTCTCAGAGCACTCACGAGCTTGCCCGACAAATCTGGGAACTAGGAAGTAGGTTCGCCTGTACGTGGCCCACACACATGCTCACCCATACGCGCGGTGCTTGCGTGTGCTCGTATGTGTGCTTCGAGCTCGTCGGATAAGTGGCTAGAAGTTTTATAATACCTATTTTGTTTGGCCTCGATGGCTGCGCGTGTTTACGCACTCCTGGGTTCGAATCTTCTGAGTTGCGAATTTATAAATTAATATAAATTAAATCGCACAAATAACATTTTTCCTCTTTATATTTCAGTCTGAACTTTTCAGGAACTGTTCGTAGGAAATTCGAACTGTTCGTAAGAAACTTCGAAATTTATCCATATATTTCTCATAGAAATAAGGATGTAATGTTTCATTTTTTCATCTCGTATCCGAGAACTAGTTACAAGTTCGTGACTTTTTCACGGATAAATTTTTTCCGTGGAGGTTCTCTTCGAGAACCTCTCATTTATCCTCTTCACCTGCCCGGAGTATTCCTTGGAGCTCGGTATCTTTTCACCCTCCTATTCAGACTTACAATGTTACTAGGAAAAACTCAAGATAACAACACTACCGTCGGTCACCGTACGACCATCACACCACCATCGGCTACCGCATGATACCACACCACCATCAGCTACTGCACGACGGTTAAACCACGGTCGCCCACCACACGACCACCACACCACAGCACGCTCCAATGCCAGCAACAACATTTATGCCTGAAGAGGGCTCATTTCCTGAGCCAAAATTTGTAACGCATTTTAGAGAGAATTAAGGGGGGCTTAAGACCAGAGAGGCCACAGAAGAATTTTCATTAGTTTTTATATGATTTTAAGAATGAAAATGAGGTATTTAAAATTAAATTTACTCAGAAAAAAGATCTTCTCCTTTCGCTCCGCTGGGATTCGAGCGCCAGGTCAACTGATTGCCGGTCAGGTGCTCTAACCACTAAGCTACTAGAGAGATCCGAAGAAGAATCCTTTTTCTGAAACACGCTTTATTTTGCAAGATGTTATGTTTTAATACAAGTTATTTTTTACGAGGAATCTGTATTATCATCGGAGATGGTAACAATCAATCAGAAGAGAAATCTTTTCACACACTGTGAAAATAGAAATCTATAATATCGATCAAAGTTATCTCCTTTAATACAGAAAATCTTTAACGTCTTCTCACACTAGATGGAGCTATAAATTATAAATGTCTGAGAAGACGTTAAAGATTTTCTGTACTAGAGGAGATAACTTTGATCGATATTGTAGATTTCTATTTCCACAGTGTGTGAAAAGATTTCTCTTCTGATTGATCGTTACCATCTCCGATGATGATACAGATTCCTAGTAAAAATTGACTTGTTAAGATCTTTTTTCTGAATAAATTTAATTAAAATTTTTTTAAATTTATAGCTCCATCTAGTCTGAAAAGACGTTAAAGATTTTCTGTATTAGAGGAGATAACTTTGATCGATATTGTAGATTTCTATTTTCACAGTGTGTGAAAAGATATCTCTTCTGATCTATCGTTACCATCTCCGATGATAATACAGATTTCTAGTGGAAAATAAGATAATTGTTTACTTTGAGGACTTCCGAATTTTAGAGCAAATTGTTTGAAACCTTTTGCAAACTTTTCTTTCTAGTCCAAAAGTAAAACAGCAGTCTGGCAAGACTAAGAAGTATTTGTAATTTGGTAAAAAGATACAAAAATAATAACAAGATTTTTGTTCAATAACTGATTTTTTGTTCAACCTTTTTGATTGTCCACGGTATTATAATCACTATATACTCAGTTTTATACATTTTTGAATTAAAAAAATGTGAATCGATCAAAGATTTCTTTAATGTTAGATATTAATAGATTTAAATTATTTTAATGAATTTCACTAATTGCTGATTAATTTAAATATTTAACGGTTGATAAATTTGAAATACTAGAATAGTAAATATTAAAAACACCTTTAATTAACAATATAGTTCAATTTCAAATAAATGTTGTTTCATTAATAAATTATAAATGTTTATAAAATTTTGTTTGATTTAAAATGGTAATTTTTTGAGCTGGAAAAGGGAAGGGGTAAGTTCTGTCACACCCAAACTTTTTTTATTTCGAAAAATGATCAATCATTGCTATTTTTGGCAATTTGAAAACTATTTTTTTCGAGGTTGATTCGTGATTAGCACCTCAAAATACTTTAGTATACGTGGTTTTAATAGAAAGAAGATTAAAATTAGTTACAAACATAATTTTTATAGATTTTGAATTGGGTGGGGGGGGGCGGGGATATAAAACTTTTTCGCTCTGCTCCGAATGATACGGTTGAATGTTATAAATTGATGCCCAATTTCTACGTGTAAAACATTCTTTATAACTCTACTGTTTCCACTCAGGAAGTCAATTTTTCCATAGCTAAACTTGTAAAAAAAATATTTTTTAGGAAACATTTTTAAAATAAATAAATATATTTAAAGATCATTTACTTAATTTCAAAACTGAAATCAGGAGAGCTGTAGGGAATGTTGAAACCTCAAAAAAAAACCATAATTTATTAAAATTCAACCATGTTTAAAAAATTGATGAGAAGCGACAGAAAACAAAAATTGAAATACAAAAAATATTGTTAAAATAATTATTTTTCGTAAGTTTTAAAGTTTTGTCATAAAATATGTTTTTTCTTTTAGACGCCATGACTAAGCATATCATTTCAATTCACCTCAAAACCATTTATTTTTAAACATTTTTTAAACAAATATTTGGAGATGGTTTTTCCTGAAAAAGCCATGCTTTATTAAAATTTAACCATTTTTGAAAAATTGGTAAAAAACGACAGTAAGGAAAAAGTCAATTACAAAAATTATTTTTCCTACGGTTTAAACTGTTTTCATCAAAAATTATGTTTTTTCTTTCGCAATACATGACTGATAATATAATCATTTTTTTTTTAATTGACTTATTTCATGTATTTTTTATTATATATTTATAAATATAAAGAATATTTGAGTTTATAAGAAATCGAAGTGGATCGACCTTTTTTGCAGTTTCATCAACTAATTCTAATTAACTTGATACTTAATTTAATTTTATTTGATATTTGCTCGGATATTTGTATTTTGAAGAATTTAACATTGTTGGTGCATCAGAATGTAATTAAATGAATTATCAAATTTTAATAAAGCTAAAGGCAACTGAATATCATTAATTTTAATTGAAATTCTTCATCGCAATACCCTGTTAAAACACGATTATATATTTTACAATTCAAATGTATTTCCTAACAAAGCTTTTTCCAATTAAATTAATGAAGATAAATTTCATTACAGTATTTACAAACCTTTGCCTGTTATTTCATAAAATTCTGAGAAAGCTTGAACTCTGAATCCTGTCTTTCAATTCAACAAATATAATTTCATAATTATAAACTGCATTTATTCTCTAATGAAACGTTTTGCGTTTTACGATAAAAAAAATTGTTAAGTAATATAATAATATAATAATAATATAAAAAATATACAAATGAATATTTTATTCGTCAAATGCACCCTGACACATGTATTCTTCTTGTAAATTTGCACAATTTCTATTCATTGCAATTTTCTTGAAAATCAATATTTTGAAAGTTATTATTTATTTAACAGTTACTCAATATACCATTTGTTTGATTTTAGAGAAAATTATAACAGAAGGAAATTGTGCAGATTTAGAAGGGGAATACTAAAGTTTTACAGATTTGTTGAAAAATGCTTTATTTTATATATTTTTTATATTATTGTTAATATGTGAAGATTAAATTGTTGTTTATAAATCATCTGAAAATATAAATGAAGCCAAGACAAATTAAGAGACCTATATTTAAGAGCACTTATCTTTAATAATTTGAGAGACATTCTGTATTAAAACTTAAACAACTTTTGGGTCACACTTAATGAATGAATGAATGAATAATGATAATATTTTTCATGACTTAGAAAAAAAATATCAAGGTTTACTTCAATTTTTTTCAGTTGATTTGTTTTAACCCCGAAAAAGTATAATTAATTTGTGGTGCATTGATTGAACGCCTTCAACTTACAAAGCTTAAAAAATTCTCATTTCCATAGTTTTCATATTTTCGTGCGTTTCAATTTTTAAAATGTTTTTTGAGATATTAAACGAATGACGAAAGAATTTGATCAGGTATTTAAACCTTTTCTACTGGAAAAATGCATCATCAACAAATTTGATAAGCCTAGGAAATCATAAATATAAACACAATCATTTTCAGAAAAAATGTTTACGTTTGTGATTTCCCAGACTTATCAGATTTTTTTCTTATGCATTTTTACCAACAGAAAAGCTTCGAATACATAATAAAATTCTGTCGTCATTCCTATAGATTAAAAATGTATATTTTCTTTGATAAATAAAATAATTAAAAAAATATATTTTTATTATAGAAGTTAAAATTTTCTACTATTATTTAATAATAATATTAATTGAGAATCATTGACAAAGTTACTTATTTAAGTACAACTAACAAAATGCATTAAAATAATCATTACGGAAAAACCGCTTATTCAGACGTAAAATTGCTTTCGATGACTAGTTTTTTAAATATTGTTAATAACAATAACAATTGCAATTTAGTGCCATACTTTCTTGATAAAATATAACCACTGAGATGACTGCAACATGATTTAGCAAAAAAAATCATTTTTTACCGATGACAAACGCTAAATTTTTAATTTGTTCATAATATTGTTATTAACAATACAAATATTTGAAATTTATATTTTTATGCAGCTATTTATCATAATTTAGTAATAAATTAAAAAATGTTTGATGAGAAACAAAATACTTCAACAAAAAAAATACAATTCCTTTCTTAGGATATTTATAATAATGGTTATTGTTAACTAAATGGTTTTTTTTTCTAAATACTACTCCTACCAGATACTATGGAATTTTTAATCAAGATAAACTTTTTTGTTGCGGTTGAACACCGTACGAAATTAATTGTTTATATATATATATATATATATATATATATTGTTTATAACAATTGGCTTAGTATCTGCAATAATTCTGATAGGTAGCGACTTCTCTTAAGTCTTTTCTTTGGAAAAACAAATAATATTAGTAAAATGTCCAATTCTGACGTTATATTTGTTTAAACAATAAATTTCACAAAGTGAGATTAAGCAATCAGGCCTAAAGACCTTCTGCAAGAATTAATCTTGAGCATTCGAAACAAAGAAACGTCAAAATCGGTCAAGAATTGTCAATTTTAGTGGATTATGAGCAGTAACTTCCTGATTCCTCCTATTGTACGTCCGTCCTATTCTTCACCCAGGTGGGGAAATGAAGGGATGGAAAGTAAGGGGAAATGAGGGGTTAGGTAGTAGGGTACGTGACGAAAATGTGGGGCGGGGAAGTAGGTGGAGTGAGGAAAATGAGGGAAGGAGAAGTAGGGGAAGTGAGAGGAAATTAGGGTAGGGGAAGCGATGGAAAGTACGTAGAGGGAGAAGGGGAAGTAAGAGTAAAAATGGGTGGGGTGATGGAGGAATTTATGGAAATAAGGGGTGCGCAAATAGGGGAAGCGAGGGTAAATGAGAAGAGGGATAGTATAGGAAGTGAGGGGAAATAAGGAGAGGAAAATAACAGGAAGTGGGCGAAGTGAGGAAAAACGATGGTAGGGGTAGTAGGATATGTGAGGGGAAATAACGGAAGGGTAAGTAGCGTAAGCGAGGGGTCGTTAGTTAAGGGGAAGTAGGGAAAGTGAGGTGAGGGGAAGTTCGGGAAGAAGAGGAATTAAGATAAAATTAGAAAAGAAAAATGAGAAGAAGGGAAGTGAGCTAAAATTGTTTGAAGTGAGGGTAGCTAGTGAGGGAAGCGAAGGGAGGGCTAGTAGGGTACTGTGTGTTTGTAAGGGAGGGAAAGTGATAGCTGCGAAAGGAAAGTAGGTGAAGGAGAGTGTTAGCTGGAGAAATAGAGGAGCGGTTGAAGTAGAGAAGGAAGAAGCTGAGGATGGGAGGGGTAGCGAAGAATGAAGTGCTGGGAGGAGATTTAGAGGTGGAAAGGGAATAGTATGGGAAGAAGGGGAGGGAAAGTAGGGGAAGTAATGTGAAATTAGGGGAGAAAAACTGAGAAGGAAAGTGAGGGGAAATTATTGGCAGTGGGGTAGGCTAGTGCGGGAAGCGAAGGGAGAGCTGGTAGAGTAATGCGTGTGAGTAGGGAAAGGGAAGTGTTAGCTGGGAAATTAGAGGAGAGGGGGAAGTAGAGAAAGCACTAGCTGGGGATGGAAGAGGTAGCAAATAATGAAGTGATGGGAGGGTATTTAGAGGTGAAGAGAGGAAAGTAGAGGGAGTAGGAGAGGGAAAGTTGTGGTGAGAAAGTAGGGGAAGGGAAGGTTTGAACGACTTGTTTCTAGGCGCGCTTCTCCTACTTTGACTAATTTTCAGTTTACAATTTGAACAAAAAAATTGTAAGTACGATCTATTTTTTATATCACTTTACTGAAAAAGTAGCAAAAAAGTAGCCTTGCCTAAAAAAGTATCAAAAAAGTGTGAAACTTCGAAGCCTGAAATAGTGTACTTTTAATACGCTGTTGAAAATGAGATAAGCCAGTTCAATTCACTCTCATTCGCAATATCAAATTCTCTATTGTTCTTTATTCATCGAAAAAGGCAGGGGCATAGACAAATTAATTCAAATCTGAAATTTCAGCTAGTGGATTATGTTCTACATATATGTACATATACTGTTGAAAAGAGAATTTTGCGAACACCGGAAATAAAATTCGCTGATGAAAAGTTGGAATGGTCTCGATGCGCGTTTTCTCCATTGTGTCCAATTATAAATCCAATTTCCGCGATTTCATGGTTAAACAGGATTTAGGCACGACGCTGGGCAGTACGAATTCCAAACCCTCTATTCTCCTTCCACGTTGTTACGGTGAATCTACTTCGTTTCAAAACACCAAAATGGAATTGTGTTTGCAAATCGGACTAACCACCCTCGATGTGTAACGCGAATCGCTTTCCGGCAACGTTCCACTATGATCGAAATGAAATTGTGTTTAACCGTAAAGGGTCAAAGCGAGCGAAAGGTAACTAGCGGTTAATATCATGGAAAATAAAATAAAAGAAATTGTTCGTGAAAATAAAAAAGTTGGAATTATGCGATTTTGAATTGAATAGAAAAAAAGGAATTTCGGATCAACAAAAAACATTTTTTTCTATTCATATTAATTTGAATAAGTGTAAAAATAATTATTTGCGAGATGAAGATGCAAGCTCTTATTTCATAATTATAATTTTGTGTATTTAATGATAATCTTTTGATATAAGACATTTATGATATTTTGTAAGTCAAAATAGCAAATTTAGAGTTGATTTTAGAGAATTCAAGGAATTCAGGGGTTTCAGAATATTAAAAAAACTCAGGGCATGCAAAATATTCAAAGAATTCAGGGAATTCAGCACATTCAAGGAACTCAAAGAATTCAGAATATTCCAGAAATTCAGGTATTTTAGGGAATTTAGAGAATTTCGGCGATTTCAGAGCATTTAGGGAATGGAAGAAATCTAGAGAATTCAAGGAATTCAGAATCTAAAAGAATTTCAGGAAATTCAGAAAATTTCAGGGATTTCAGAGCATTAAGGGAAATAAATTCATGAAATTGAAGGAATTCCGAATATTGAAGAATTTCAAGGAATTCGGATATTTTAGAGCATTTAGGAGAACAAACGAATGTAGGAAATTCGAAGAATTCAGAGAAATCGAAGAATTCCAGGAATTCAGAATATTCAAAGAATTTCAGAAATTAAGAATATTTACGGATTTCAGAGAAGTCGGAATATTCAAGGTTTTCAGGGAATTAAGAGAATTACAGGTATTGCAGAACATTTAGAGAATTCCAGAAATTCAGAATATAAGAGAAATTCAGGGATTTCAGAACATTAAAGGAATTCAATGAATTCATGAAATTGAAGGAATTGAAAGAGTTTATAAAATTCAAAGAATTCAATTGAATTCTATGAATTTCAAGAATTTAGAACATTCAAAGAATTTCAAGAATTGATAATGTTCAAGGGTTTCAGAAAAATCAAGAAATTCAGAGAATTCTTAATATTCCAGGAATTCAAATAATTCAGAGATTTTGAGCTCAGAGAATTCTGAATATTCAAGGAATTTAAGGATTTCAGTGACTGGAGAGAAGTTTAGATATTATCGAGGATTCAAGAAATTTAGGGAATTTAGTGAATTCAAGAAATCCATAATAATCGAGGTAATAAGGGAATTAAAAATATTTCAGAAATTCAAGGATTTCACAGAATTTACAGAATTCCGGGGGTTTCAGTATTTATGGAATTTAGAGATTTCAAGGAATTCCTAATGTTCAAGGAATTCGGGGAATTCAGAGAATTTCAGAGAACTCAAATAATGAAGATAATTCTAGGAATTTCAGGAATTCAGAATATTCGAGGAATTCAAGGATTTCAGGGTATTCAGAAATTTTCAAGAATTTCATAACATTTAGGGAATTTACAGAATTCAAGGAATTCCCAATGTTCAAAGAATTCAGGGAATTTAAAGAATTTCAGATAATTCAAAGAATTCAGATAGTAGTAGTAGTATACCATTAAGCCATTTCCCTTTCAGGGTAGGCGTGACACTACCCGATTCGGGTAGTGTTTCTAGGTTGATAGTTTCTTGTAGTTATAAATAACTACAAGTGTGGGCTTACCACACCCACGATGTGCCAACAGCACTCAGTATTCTTAAAATGGTCACCCATCCAAGTACTAACCGCGTCCAACGCTGCTTAACTTCAGTGATCTGACGAGAACTGGGTTTTTCAGTGTGGTATGGCCGTTGATAATTGATAATTCTAGGAATTTCAGGAATTCAGGATATTCCAGGAATTCAAGGATTTCAGAGAATTCAGAAATTTTTAGGAATTTCATATCATTTAGGGAATTTAAGGAATTCAAGGAATTCCGAATGTTTAAGGAATTCAGAGCATTGAAGAAATTCAATAAAATAATGGAATTAAAGGAATTGAGAGAATTCTGGGAATTTCAGGAATTCAGAATATTCAAGGAATTCGGGAATTTCAGGGGATTGAGAGAAGTTCAGATATTTCCAAACATTACGAGAACTTAATAAAGTTAGAGAATTCAAGGAATTCTGGGAATTTAGAGAATTTCCGAGAATTCAAAGAATTCAGATAATTCTAATTAAGTGAACTCAAGGAATGCACAATCAAAGTATTCTGTGAATTCAGAATATTTCAGAAATTCTAAGATTTTACAGCATTTACAGAATTTCAGCGATTTCAGAGCATTGAGAGAATTTAGAGAATTCAAGGTATTCCGAATGTCCAAGAAATTCAGGGAATCTAGAGAATTTCAGATAATTTAAAGCATTAAGATAATTCTAGAAATTTCTGGAATTCAGAATATTCAACAAATACAAAGATTTCAGGGAATTTAAGAATTTTCAGGAATTTTATATCATTTAGAGAATTTACAGCATTCAAGGGATTCCCAATGTTTAAGGAATTCAGGGAATTTGAAGAATTGCAGAGTATTCAGATAATTCTAGGAATTTCAGGAATTCAAAACATTCAATGAATTAAAGGATTTCAGGGAATTCAGAAATTTTTAGGAATTTCATATCATTTAAGGAATTTAGGGAATTCAAGGAATTCCGAATGTTTAAGGAATTTAGAGCATTGAAGAAATAAAATAAAATAATCGAATTAAAGGAATTGAGAGAATTCTAGGAATTTCAGGAATTCAGAATATTAAAGAAATTCACGAATTTCAGGGGATTGAGAGAAGTTTAGATATTTCCAAACATTAAGAAAACTTTAGAAGTGTAGAGAATTCCAGGAATTTGAAGAATTTCAGAGAATTCAGATAATTCTAATTAAGTGAACTCAAGGAATTCAGAATCAAAGTATTCTGTGAATTCAGAATATTCCAGAAATTCTAAGATTTTACAGAATCTACAGAATTTCGGCGATTTCAGAGCATTGAGGGAATTTAGAGAATTCAAGGAATTCCGAATGTCCAAGAAATTCAGGAAATCTAGAGAATTTCAGACAATTTAAAGCATTAGGATAATTATAGGAATTTCAGGAATTCAGAATATTAAAGAAATACAAAGATTTCAAGGAATTCAGAAATTTTCACAAGAATTTCATATCATTTAGGGAATTTACAGAATTCAAGGAATTCCCAATGTTCAAAGCATGCAGGGCATTAAAGAAATTCAATAAATTAAGGAAATTAGAGGTATGGGGAGAATTCTGGGAATTTCAGGAATTCAGAATATTCAAGGAATTCAAGAATTTCAGGGGATTGAGAGAAGTTTAGATATTTTCGAGCATTAAGAGAACTTAAGAAATTTGGAGAATTCCGGGAATTCAGAGAATTTGAGAGCATTTATCATGAGAAATCGTAAGACAATTTTTTTATTCCCTTGAAACCTTTCAGAGTTCTAAAAAAGCTTCTAAATTTTTTTTCTTCGAAATATTCAAAAACCTGCATTTTGTTTTAAATAAAATTATTTTTGTCTCCTTTCAAAACTTTTAAATATCTTTTAAACTCATTCGAATTTTTCCAAAAATTTCGTAATCTTGCAAAATTGAAATATTTGGCTTTAAAATCTTCTACATTCTCTTATGAAACTTTAGGAAATTATTTGAAATGTTTTTAAATCTTTTTGAAAATTAAGTTGTCAAAAAAAATCATTGAAATATTCCCTGGGATATTAAGAAAAAAATTTCGTATAAAAACCTTCAAAATCCCCAAAAAGCTTCAAAATTGTATTTCAAAACCTTCAAAAATCTAGATTTTATTTACAATTTGTCTGTACCGGTAACTTTTTGCTTACCGGAATCGAACATTTTCTATATCGATACCTGGATTCTATACATTCCGTAAACTAAGGTATTCTAATTTTTTCTTCACTATTTCATTTTTCTCATCTCTTTGAAGTATGAAAAAGTTTATAAATGATATTCCGGTAGCAAAATGTTGAGAACAGAATTATTTCCCAATATTGAATGATAATTACAATTAAAATGTTCTCATTTATCAGTAATGTTTAGAAACACTCAGAAATAAATTTTATTTCAAAATAAAATTACTTATTTTGAAAGTTTGATTTACCAAATAGATGGAGCAGAAAATTTTTAATCTTTGTTAATAGATAAATATATATAACCTTATTTAATATATTTTGATTATCGCTGTTATTTTGTCGACCAAGGTAATTAATTAATTTCTCATGTTAGATTTGTACCACGACAAGGTTATATTTCATCCCCTATGAATGGTAGTTTTTTACGCATAGGGGTAGTATTTTTATTCTAATTGGGTCAAGTTTTTTTTTTCGTAGGCGTCTGGTACCATCAGTTGTATTTCCTGCACAATAATTATTATTTTTACGGAAATTAAAGTTGAATAATAATAGTTATAGTCATTTTGGGGCTCTTCAAGGACCCATAAACGCGGTTTAAACTTTTTTTTGTAAATAAAACGAAAATACGCATTAATTGTTTCACCAAATGGAAAATTGGGTTTTCAGGGCACCCTACTGTGAAGCCTGTAAATATGGTACATTACGACTTGAATTCCTTTGAAATATAAATTTAAAAAAGTACTTACCTCGACCACATAATGGAGCCCGGATAATGTCATCCTCGCAACAGAGTCTTTCCTTTGCACAGGTTGCTGCCATCTTCTTAATGTCACAGACTGCAAAGAAAGAAATATTATGAATAATGAAAGAACTTCCTTTCTGGGATATAAAATCTCTGATACTTTAGGCTATAAATTCTTAAAGTTGGAAATACTTTTCTTTCAGAAAATAGAATAGATTACTATTTTTCCATTTAACAGATTCATCTGGTTTTGTATTTGAAGGGTCGTCGGGCAAAAGTGGGTAAGTGGAAATTTTCGGAAATTAGTTCTATTGGCTTAAGATAATTATTTTTTTTTAAAGTGAATACTTCCTAATGTCTGTTCTTTTTACGATTCAATAAAACTAAGTAATAGCTCGAAAGTGCGAATAATTTTTTGTGGGGGGGGGGGCCCCCCGTAAATATTACTGTTTCCTATGAATTAACAAAGAGGATCAACTCTCAACCAAGTATTTCAAGTTTCAACTAAAAAAGATGAATTGTCAACAAAAAGAATGTACTACTTGATATTTTAAACAAGAACAGATTTTTATATTTTAAATCAAAAATAGTTGACTTGAACCAAAAATCAAAAATTTTCAACAAAATATTTGAATCCTCATCCAGAACAGATACATTTTCCACCAAACAGTTGCATTTTTAACCAAACAAAAAGAAATTTCGACCAAAAGAGATGCAATTTTAAATGAAAAAGACGAATTTTCAATAAGGATTGAATTTTCAACCAAAAAGGGATTTCGACAAAGCAGTTGCATTTTTTACGTACAAATTGAATTTTCAACTCAAAATATGAATTTTGAACCCAGAACATAATTTTTTACTGAAAAGACGAATCCTCAACAAAATACATACATTTTTAATCAAATAGTTGAATTTTCAACCAAGAAGATTAATTTACTACCATAAAGTTTTAAACCAAAAAACCGAACTTTTTACAATAGAGTTGAAGTTTCAACCTGAAAATATGATTTTTTAACAGAAAAGTTCGTTTTTAACCAAACAGTTGATTTTTCAACCAAATATTCACATTTTTAGTTGATAACATTAGGCTTTAACCAAAAAAACGAATTTTTAACAAAATAGTTTAATTGCTAACTGAAGAGTAGTTTAACTTTCAATCAAGAAGTCGAATGTTCAACCTAAACCGATGAATTTAAAAAAAACTGTAATAGTTAATGTTTCAACCAAAAAAGATTTTAGTTCCAAATAAACAATTGAATTTAATGAAGAAACTATTTTTCAACAAAACAATTGAAGGGTCAAACAACACAGATTAATTTTTAACCAAACAGTTGCATTTTTAACCAAAAAAATGGATTTTTTATCCAAGACGAATATTCATGAAAATAGTTAAATTTTTAAACCAAAAAGATTTATTTTCTACCAAAAAAGAGACGAATTTATAACAAAATGCATGAATTTTGAAACAAGCAGTTGAATTTTCAACTAAAAAAGATAAGTTTTCAACCAAAAGTAGGATAGTAAAATATTCAGTTAAGAAATGAACTTTCAACCAAATTAAAAAATTAATTTTCAAAAAAGTAATTAAATTTTCAGTCAAAGAAATGAATTTTTAATTAAAATGATTAATGTACAACTAAAAAAATCGATTTAAAAAGAGCAGTTCAAGTTTCGACAAAATAGTTGCATTTTCTGCAAAATTATTGAATTTTAGAGAAGATTTTTAACCGAAAAAGTTTAGCTTTTAATCAAAAAATTGCATTTTTCACCAAAAACAGATGAAATTTCTACAAGAAGTGATGAATTTTCAAACCAAAAAGACAAATGTTCAACAGTTGAATTTTCAAACAAAAAAGATGACTTCTTAGCAAAATAATTAAATTTTTAACCATATGATACAATTTTTTAACATAAGAAAAAAAGAAATAAGAATTTACATAATTTATACACTAAAGAATGATAGTGAATTATGGACCAAAAATACGATAGTATAGACTGTTCAATTAAAAAGGATTAACTTTCAACCAAAAAAGATGACTTTTGAAGAAAACAATTGAATTTTCAACCAAATAGTAGAATTTGTAACCAAAATAAATGAATTCTGAACGCAAAATATAATAGCGGACTTTACAAATAAAAAAAATTATTTTTAGACGAAAAAATATATTTTTTAAGAAAATAGTTGAATTTTCCAGATAATAATTAAATTTTCAACCAAATAGTAGAATTGTAAACCAAAAGAGATGAATTCTAAACCCAAAATATAATTCCAGACTTTTCAAATAAAGTGAATTAACATTCAAAAAAAAAAATGACTTTTTAAGAAAATAGTTGAATTTTCATCAAAATAATTAAATTTTTAATCAAATAGAATTTTATACCACAAAAGATAAATCATGTACCAAAAATATGAAAGTAGACTTTTCATTAAAAAAGAATTAACTTTCAACCATAAAAGATGAATTTTCAACCAAAAAATATCACTTTTCTGCCAAAAAAGATGAATTTTCAGTCCAACAGGACGAATTTTCTATCCAAAAAGACGAATGTGCAGAAAAATAGTTAAACTTGGACAAAAAAAGATGACTCTTTAACAAAATAGTTATATTTTCAACAAAGTAAGTCGATATTTATTAAAAAAGTAAAAAGAAATCTGAAAAATTCAATTCTATTTCCCGGCTTTTCACCGGTCAGTGACCACTCTTTATTTACATATTTTATTTTCTAAAAACCAATGCATTAAGGTTCCACGTTTATTTGTTTAACAAAATTTATATGTATGCTCTGCTCATTCCTTAAGTTTATAAAATCTTAGTAAGATTATGCGGTGGTCGGAACAAATCTCACGGTAACTCACATGGGGCGGGATGTGTGTGTGTGTGTGAAAATTTCACCAAAAAAAGAGCACCAGACCGGCAACATGTAGCCCTTGGTTCGAATCCCGGCGGAGCTAGAGATGATATTTTTCACAGCTAAAGACTATAACTATTTTGGTTTGGACTAGTAGATCATAAACAGTCATTCCGTCAAGAAAAAAATATTTCACTACGTTGGAAGACAGCTTGACTTTAACTTTTGTTTTTTAGTCATTCCCAGCTTTGAAAATATCTTACGTAAGAAATGATTTTGATCACCCATGTAAGACAGCATAGATAAATCGGTGATCTACCCCCCCCCCCTCCTTAACAAAAATACTTCCAGGGTGTCTAGCGTTTCTTGAACAAAAAATTCCAGGACTTTTCCAGGTTTTCCAGGACAAAAAATTAATCTTTCAAGGTACCCTATTTTTGCAATGAAAAAATACTTTTCACGAAACATAGTAGAAATTGGAACTAAAAATGTTTCATATGCGAAATTTCTCATACGCTTCCAAAATCTGATATCATGGTCAAAACCACGTTTTTTGGTGATAGCTTTTTTAACGCGATGATTTCAGTTCCGTGTGTAATGAGCCTTTTTATTAGAATTGGTTGAAATTTGACTGAGTTATCTAATTTTAAACTACTTTACATTTCTTTTTCGATGAAATAATTAAATTTTTAACAAAATAGTTGAATTCTTAACCAAACTGTTGAATTTTTAACCTACAAAGATGAATTTTCAACCTAATGATCGAATTTTAAACTTGAAAGATTAAACTTCAACCAAAAGCAGTTGCTTTTTCAACAAAATAATTGAATTTTTTAGAAGACAGTTTAATTCTTAACAGGAAAGGTGAATTTTAAATCCAAAGGGACTAATTTTTAACCAATACTACTTTAATTTTCAATAAAAAGATGAATTCTCAACAAAAAATTGATTAGTTGATATTTCAAGAACAACAAAAGAGAATATTCAACAAAATAGTTACCAATTTTCAATTAGAGAGATGGATTTTCAATTAAAATGATGAAACTTAAAAAAAAAAAGCTTTTAACAATATAGGACGGGAAAAAAGATTTCATCCAAATTATTAAACTTTGAAGCAAAATACGAGTTTTTTTGTAGAACGGTTGTTTTCTCAAGACGAAAATATGAACTTCAACAGAAAAAAACAACGAATTTTTAACTAAGTAGATAAATTTTCATCAAAAAATGGAAAAGTTAAATTTTCAGGTGAAACATTAATTCTAAATGAAAAAGAACGAATTTTCAATAACATAGTTCAATTTTTAACCTAAGAAATAAATCCTTGAACAAAAAAATTAATTTTGCATAAAGTAGTTCAACTATTAGCCAAAAATGGAATAGTTTCATTTTCAGCTAAAAAAATTAATTTTTTCACAAAAACAATGAGTTTTCAACAAAGTAGTTAAACTTCCAACCAACGAAATAAATGTTGAACAAAAATAATTAATCTTGAACTGGACAAGTTGAATTTTCAATTTAAAAAAATTAATTTTCAACCGAAAAAAATGAATTTTCAACCAAAAAGATGAATTTTTAACTAAAATTATGAATTCGCAACAACAACAAAAACAGATTGTTTAAATCTGGTTCAACCTTCAACCAAATAATTGAATTTTACCATTTTCAAAATTTTCTAACTTTACTCTGACCAATTTTTCATTTTCTCTGACCATTAATCTTCAATACCACAATCTTAATCTTGCAACATTTTTAACATAGAATCTTTCATAAATGGAATAAAAAAATTTCAAATTCAAATTACAAAGTTTCAAATTTATTATCATTGGCAGTTAAAGTGTCTCATAGAAATTTCCTGACTTTTGCAAGATTTTTGTCAAAATCCGTGACTTCCCCAGCCCAATAAAATTCCCTGACTTTCCCCTGATTTCTTTCCTAAACCACGGCCACACTGTACAAATATTGGGGGATAACTCGAACCTATTTTTTCTTTAAGGGAATAAAAATTCCAGGACCATGTGCAAAATTCAAGGACTTTTCCAGGTTTTTCCAGGTAAAAAAGAATTCAAGGACTTTTCCAGGTTTTCAAGGATTTCCAGGACGCTAGACACCCTGATTATTATTATTATTATACCATCAAGCCATTTCGGGGTAGGCGTGACTTGCAGGTCGTTTTCTCCTAAAATTAAAAAAAAAAACCAAATATAAAATTCTAAAGTTTGATTATTTTCCCAAATGCATCTCGGAATACAGACAAATTCATAAATGATTGCTAACCGTGTGACTCAAGTGCCACCTGAAAATTGGAAAGAGAATGGAAAATATTCAAAACTATTTTTCGTATGAGTACTTTATACTATTTTATATTAATCTTGCGATCAAATGTGATTTCTCAAGCTAAAAACTTCAAATAACGCTGAAAATTTCTTCTTAATAAATATTAAGACCCATCTCATATGACGATTATTTTCAAAGATTCCTAAATGCATTTTTAAACTCCCCCAAAAAATGATAATATTGCAGTTCAATTATTATAACTATTTTAATATTTCAGGCAGGAGAAAATTTAATATAGATCTATATATAACTCTTTTTCAAATTTAAAGAGCCTATTTGAAGAAAATTATAATACTTCATGAGATTTCACGGATTTTCAAATATTTTAAGATTTTTCCGCTCGCTATTCGTAGGAATTTTCAATTTATTTCAATGGTTTGAAAGGAATTTCAAAAGTTTTCAAGAGATCCTCACATGTTAAATCTTTTTGAGAATTTCCAGGAATTAATGTAATGGTTTCTGCTGAGTTTTATAATAATATTTTTATCCATTTTTCAAAAATTTTCGCTTACAATAGATAAAGGACTGCACAGTATTTCAAGATTTTTTTCTCACACATCCGAAAGTATCTACAAAAATTTCAAGGCACTCAATTTTTCCAACGGTCTAAACTGAAACGCACTTGTAACTTGACTCTTGTCAAGCAGCTCTTTGTACCCAGAAAAATCAGTCTGACTCCAGTGCCTCAAGAAGTCAGTCGAGTATTCGAAAATAGGGAAAGAACCAAATATAAAATTATCCAATTTGATTATTTTTCTATAAACTTTGTTTCTGTATACAAACTTATTCATAAAAGATTTTAACCGCGTAACTAAAGTGTAATTTGGAAATTGACAGAAAATGGAAGAGCCTGCAGCCTGTTTTAAAAAAGATGAGTTTTTCTTTATTTTATACCAATTTATATTAATTTCTGCTTAAGTAAAATTTGTCTTCATGTAATGATAGGATGGGGGGGGGGGGGTAATCTTTAAAGATACTTTGAGGTGTTTGAAAACTCGAAAATTAAACTGATGACGTCTCCCGTCACGCGTTATTTTCAAAGATTCCTAAATGCAGTTTTAAACTCTCCCAAAAAAAAATAATATTGCAGTTCAATTAATATAACTATTTTAATATTTCCAAGCAGGAGAGCATTTACTATATATACTTATATATAACTCTTTTGTCGAATTTAAAGCCTAATATTTCAAGCAGAAAAAGCTTGATATATGTATACATAATTCTTTATCAAATTTCAACAAATTTATTCAGGAAAACAGAGTTACTTCATAGAATTTCAGAATTTGTTTTCTATTTCAGGTATTTAAAGATATTCATTCATAGTGATTTGAAATTATTTTGGTTTATTCGAGGGAATTCTCAATTGATTTTAATAGTTTGAAAGGAATTTCAAAATTTTTATTCTTTTAAAAATCCTGTCATATTAGGGCTTTTTGACAGCTTCCAGGGACCAATTTAATTTTTCTCTAATGGGATGAATATAATGGAAAATCTGACTTTTTATTTCAATTAAATTCAATGATTTAAAAGAATTTCAAGATATTTTTAAGGGATCTTGGGGCGTTTTAAATATGAAATTTCAGGAAATATAGAATTCCATGAAATTTTCGCAAAGATACTTTGAGGTGTTTGAAAACTCGAAAATTAAATTGATGACGTCTCCCTTCACGCGTTATTTTCAAATGCGTGGCCCCTTTCTTGTAAAAAAAAAATTAAACGTGAATTCGTTTCCAGTTACATGGAAAAAAAGACAAATTGAAATTAGTTTTTTTAGTTTTTGTCGCAGGTCTCTGGAGTTCTATAACGCAATAATGCATTTGATTGGATGTGAATAAACGAATCGTGAACAAATCGCGATACTATCGAGATGAGTTTGTTTCCTGAAATCTCGGAAACGAGAACGGAAGAGGGAAAAGGAAAAATAAAGAACCTTCTTTCGAGCAATACTAACTGGCTGCATTTAATATTAACTGAACTTTATAGATCTAGGTCAAGAGGAAGAATTTCTAGAAATATTTTTCTTCATTAAATGATAATAATCTCGAAAAATATCAATGCTCAAAGGTTAAAAAAAATTATTACTACCTACTTTAAAATTGTTACTAAATTGTGTACTTAATTTCTGACGAATTTTTGATGCAATAAACCCATTTTCGATAAAAATGTTGGTTGTCAGGTTCTGTACTGCAAGCTTTTAGCTGAACTTTATAGATCTAGGTCAAGAAAAAGAATTTCTAGAAATATTTTTCGAAACAACTGAATTCTTCATGTTATTTCGAGATTTCAAAAGTTTGTTCTGTAAGCAGCTTCTTTTGAAACACAATCATTATTAAAGCTTTTATTAAGTTTTGTGAAAACTTTTCGAACTAAACCTCAGAGCTTGGACTCACTTTAGAGATAATAAAAAATATTGTCAATAGTGGCATCAATTTTCAAAAATAGTGGCATGAATTTTTAAAAATAATACTGGCCTCGAACCGACTAGAATTATTTTTTTGTTAATAGCATAAGATACATAAGAGGCATGAAAATTCGAAAAATTTCTTTCTTTCGGAACAAAGAGTATAAAAGCTTCGGATGAAGAACTCTAATTTCTATCTCCTACAAGTATAGAAAAATACACACAAAAAAACAATATGTAATTATTTGAATCTTTTTCTATCGCATAATCAGAAGAATTTGCAAATTATATTTGCACAAATGAAATTAATTGTTGAACCTATTCATTTTTCTTAAAAGTTAAGAGGCATGCAAAAATAAAATAGTATTCTAAAGAAATTACAATCAATAATTATATTGATAATTTTGCATTCTATCAGGCCTCACAGTTCCTATGGGATAAAATATAGGGATCAAAGGGTACTTTTTGTCACGCTTATAGGGTAATTTTTTCACGCTCAAAAGATACTTTTTTCACGCTCAAAGAGTTACAAACTCAGGATAAATTCATAATATTTCAAAGCAATTCAAGTTAAATTCAAAAGAATCAAATTATTTGACAAAATTAAAAAAATTCGATGAAATTCATAAAAATTCAAGGTGAATTTGAAAAATTTAAAGGAATTGAAAACAATTTAAAGATCCAAAAAAACTTCATCTAATTCAGTAATCTTGAAATAAGCTTAGAAAAATTCAAGGGAATTGCAAGGAATATGATGAAATGGCTAAGAATTCTAGGTGAGGTTAAAATACTTCAAGATCAATTAAATAAAAACTTTAAAAAATTTGAAAAAAAATCATTGAATTAGGTTGAATTGAGTTAGTTTAGTAGAATTCAAGTGAACTAAAAAATTTCAAGAGAATTACAAAGAATTTTAAAGAATTCCGGGTGAATTCCAAAAAATAATTTCAAATCTCCTCAAATCTTGAAAACCCTACTAATTTATAAGCAAAAGAGTGACTAATGGCCGCAAACCAAAAACTTTTCAAGAATCCACTGAATTCAGGGCGAATTCCAAATGAATTCCAAAAAATATTTGGAAATCTCTTCAAATCTTTGAAACATTACGAAATTCCTCACTTCGTGTAATAAATTCTTTGAAATCCATTAAAATATTAAAATCCCTTTAAATGATCAAAACCCTTGGGAATCTCTTGAAATTATTTAAATCTCTTGAAAATGCCTTGGAATCTTAAAATACCCTAAAATGTTTCAGTCTTTGAAATCCCTTCGAACTGTTAAAATAAATAACAAATTTCTGGAAATTACGAGTTTTCAACAAAACAAGTGAATTTTTAACTGAAAAATATCAATTTTCTAGCAAAAATGAAATAGCTACATTATTAATAAAAAATTCATTGTCGAAAATAAAAAAGAATTTTCAACAAAATTTGTTAAATTTTTAACCAAAGAAATTAACTTTCAACTAAAATAATGCAGTTTCAATCATAAAAATAAATTTTTAACCAAATAGTTCAATTTACAACCAAAAAGGTTATATTGCTACCAAAAAAAGACAAAATTTCAAGAAAATAGATGAATTTTCAACTAAAAAAGATAAATTTTCAACAAAAAATAGAACAGTTTAATTTTAAGTTAGAGAAATAAGTTTTTAACCAAATAAATTTCCAACGAAATAGTTAAATTTTCAACCAAACAGATGAATTTTCAACTAAAAAGATTAAATGTCCATAAAAAGAATTTCGACGAAAAATTGAATAGTTAAATAAATTAATTTTCAATAAAAAAAACTAATTTTCAAGCAAAGAAATGAAATTTCAACCAAAAAAATTAATTTTCGACCAAAAAAGAATAATTTTTAGCAAAATACGTGAATTTTAAACAAAATATTTTAATTTTTAATGGAGTCTTCAACCTAATAATTGAATTTTCAATACAAAAGATTATATTAATAACAAAAGAAGACAACTTTTCTCCAAACAGATGAACTTTGAACTAAAAAAGATAAATTTTCAACCAAAAAGATTAAATGTCTATCCAAAAAAAATGTCGACGAAAAAGGGAATAGTTAAATTTTTAGTTGAAAATATTAATTTTCAATTTTTAGAAACAACTAATTTTATACCAAAAAAGAATAATTTTTAACAAAATACATGGATGATCAACCAAATATTTTAATTTTTAATGACATTTTCAAATGAAAAATATAATTTTTCAACAGAAAATAAAATAATTTGATTTTCAGTTAGAGAAATGAGTTTTTAAGCAAAGAAAATAAGTTGTCAACGAAATAGTTAAATTTTCTATCAAAAAGATTAAATTTCTATCAAAAAAAAATTCGACAAAAAATTTAGTTAACTTTTTAGTTCAAAAAATTAATATTCAATAAAAAAAATAATTTTCAATAAAAGAAAAATTAATTTTCAATACAAAATTAATTTTCTACCAATTACATGAATTTTAAACAAAATATTGTAATTTTTAATTGAATTTTTAACCTAATAGTTGAATTTTCAACCAAAAAGGTGAATTAGTCACCAACAAGATTAATATTCTACCACAAAAGATAAAGCTTCAAAAAAATACATAAGTTTTTAAACAAATAGTTGAATTTTCAACTACAGAAGATAAATTTTTAACAAAACATAGAATAGTAAAATTTTCAGTTCAAAAACAATTTAAAAAATGTTACAAAATCGCTAAATTGTAAAAAAGTAGTTCCACTTAGTAGATTTTATTCGAAATAAAGGGTAATTAGTGCGCAATGTTCTGATCTTTCAAAATTCCCTAAAATATTTAAAAATAAAAGCTCTCGAAAATGCCTTAGAAGTTACAAAAATAGTTTAAAATCTTAAAAATCCTTTCAAATTGGATTTTTCTAGATATTTTAGCAAGTAAAAAAATTAATATTAACACGATAAATTTAATTTTCTAGTGTCTTTAAATCCCAAAATATTGTAGATACTTTGAATTATTTAAAAATAAGTTAGCTTCCAATTTTAAAGTGGCCCATATCTGAATTATTCTTCAACTAAAAGATTGATCTGCACTCTAAACAATTTATTTCTAACCTTTTCAGCTCATCAACTTGTATTATTTTTAAATGACACAAGTTTATAGTTCACATGTAGTTTGAATTTGAGTCTCGAAAATCTCACAATCATTGTTCTTAAAAAGGTGATTGACTTTTCATTATTCGGAGTTGTTTTAAACCTTAAATTTGAAATTTTGAAAATTAAATTTACAAATAATCCCTTTTAATAAGAAAAACCATATAGAACACATTTTGCTAATTGAAAAACATTTGTGTTTTTGAATACATAACACAAAACGCGCAGTTAAATTAAAACTTTCAAATTATCTAATAAATTAATGAAACAAAGAATTTCAATGTACAATCATAAAGTTTCGAAGAAAACTTAAAATTTCGAAAATTAGCATTTCAAAACAAAAATCATCATCAAGATTTCCTATATTTTTTCGATTTTGTTGTCGTTTTTACCGGAAACTGAACTTTTCAAACAAAAATCATTAGATTTCGAAGGTTCAGAGTGTTTAAAAAATTTTGGGTTACATTAGCATTTTATACCAAGAATTGGTATTTTAAAACAAAAATCATTATAGTGCATTAAATCGGTTATTTATAAAAAATTTCAAAAAATTAGATTTCGAAGAAGATTCACAACTTCTTAACCATTTTAGTTTATGTCAACGTTTCTCACCGGAAATCAGTTGTTTTAAATAAAAATAATTGAAATTTTTAAGAAATTTACAATTTGAAACAATTTGTTATGGAATGGTAATATTTTTCGCCAAAAATTGGTATTTTTAATAAAAAAACATCAAATTTTCCACATTACCATTCAGAATCACAAAATTCACCATTTTTCAGAATGCTTGTTGATCAACAATCATTAGATTTAAAAGAATGTTTCCAATATTTGAACAATAGTATGATATGTTCGCGTTTTTCACTGGAAATCGAATAATATAAACGAAAAACATTAGATTTAAAATAATATTTACAATGCTAAATAATTCATTGTATGCTATGTTAGTGTTTTTCCTCTAAAGCTGCTATTGCTAAGAAAAAATCATTAGATTCCAAAAAATTTTACAACATTTGAACAATAATAGGGTATGATTATGATGTTAAAATTTTTTCAGGGTATAGGGTATTTTAGCGTTTTTCACAGGAAATCCGTTATTTTAAACAAAAATCATTTGATCAATTAATTAATTTTTGAAATTAAATTTAATCAGAAAAAAGATCTTCTCCTTTCGCTCTGATAATACAGATTCCTGGTAAAAATTGATTAATTACAAATAATCAATTTTATTGAAAAGTACGAAAGATATAGTCATTCCTATTACTTCAAAACTCGATTTTTAAAGTAAACACTTTCTCATTCACATACTTTGAAGTTGACACAAGAATAGAAAAGATTCGTCGATTCGAGACGAATCGTTTGACCTATAATATTAATACCTTTTATTAAAGAGTAAGGAAGTTATGCTAATTCATAATATTTGAAAACACGGTTTTTCATAGTTGAACTTTTTTCAATAACATAATGCTATCATAATGTTATGATCATTTATATAATTTGAAAAATCTATTTTAAACCAAAAACATGTTTTCATTAACTCAATTCAAAGTTCATGCAAGAATAGAAAGGGCTCCTTGATTCGAGACATTTTGGTTGACCTACCTATATATTTTTATTTTGACTTTCTCTATGAGGAAGCAAATATATTACCTAATTAATCATAATACGGAAGCAAAGTGCTCATCAAATGAACACCATACAATTTTAAATACAAAGTGGAAACACCCGAGATCGAATTCACAGCTACTTTTCAAAATAGTAACATCGCTAGAAAGTTCTAAATAGTGCCAATAGTGGCGTGAGTCCAAGCCCTGAAAACTGGAACAGCTATTTCTTGAATAACTTCTTTTTTTCTATACTAGTAGTCGTGCGCGCGCCTACTAATTTCTGTTATGAAAAAGAATAAACCAAATACTTATTTTTTCTATGTTATTTATATTTATTTAATGTTACAAAATATTCGTAAAAAATAATTAGAAGGCACTACAGGATGATGTTGAAGCTAAAGGAGTAATGGATTTCTCATAATTTATTTGTAGGTAAATTCTGTCACCGTTATCATCTTGAAAAAATTGTGAATATAATTATAATTCAATTTAATATAATCGGCTCTTAAATTTGTTTAACACTTAACTTATTTATAAATTATATTGGCGTACTACATTTTTTATTTTATAAATTAAAGGAAATGTTATTTATAAAATAAATTGTGAATTATTCGTTTTAACATGTACATGAGCATATAAATTTCAAATTGATAAATACTGCAAATAATATTAATTTTCATTATTATATAAGCTTTACAAAGTTTAAAAAAATGAATGATACATAGAATAGTGGCAGTAATTACCAATCTTTCAGTTTTCAAGAAATATGATAACAAATTTTTAAATTGTCTATTTGCTCCGCAATTATTGCTGTTTATACTCTATAGTAATCCATTCGCCACTAATATTTTATTATGCATTGAGAGATGTGGTGAATTTTTTTCATGAAAAATTAATTTTTTAATTTTTATCATAAATGATGCACGTTATTACGAAAAAGTAAAATGTATTTTAGTATAACTTTTTTGTACATGAACATTTTTATCGTATCTGTTGTTTACGTCAAAATGATTAAATTCTTTTTTCTATAATTCGCGAAAAAGTGCCAGTTTTTCCACCTGTTTTTGGTGTAAAAAGTTACCGATTTTTGCTCGATGACGTGGCGCATGCGCAGTACCGACCTTTCCGGGCAACAGTGACAAAAGTGGACAGATGCAGTGGAAAAAGTAAATGGAGAGTGATAAAAGTGAGGCACAGTGGAAAAAGTAAATGTTATTTCGGGTGGGTTCGTGCTGCCTCGGGTGGACTCGTCCATCGTGCGCAGCCAACTTCATTCTATTTTCCGACTGTCGTCCCTAACCTAAAAGCAATTTCCTGAAAAGTCTCGAGTTGTGTATTTTGTATGTACTTTTGTCACTTGGCAAAAGAAAAAAAACACCGTCAGTTTCTCCGAAAATACTGTGCTTGGTTTTTTTCACGAAAAATCGGAAGTTTTGAAGCCCTCAACTGTATGGGCCAACTATTCAATTGTGAGAACCAGCTTATTATTACTGCCATATTATTGCCATGGTTTTGATAATTGCCATTGTCATTGTTGCGTCAATCGACAAAAAATCGCCTTCTTTTTACACAAAAAACAGGTAAACAAAAACTAGGACTTTTTAACAAATTATAGAAAAAGTATCGTGTCCCACACATTGAAAAAGCGACGATTTAAAACTCGTGTGATAGCCACCCTCGCTCCGCTCGGGTAGCTAACTTCACACTCGTTTTAAATCTCTCGCTTTTTCAACTTGTAGCACAATATACTATTATTATAAGAAGAAAATTATCCTGTGGATAGAACTTTCCAGGCCTTTATAAACGTTACAGTATCTTTCTTATTAAAAACTAAATTAAACAAAAACTTTTCAAACAATATATTTTTTTTCCTTCTGCGAAAATCTGTCAATTTTTTATTCTTCAAAAAATCTATAGTGGTTGATAAATTCGTGTTTTTAATTGGAAAATAGTGTCTTTTTTTTCAAAATAGCTGCAAAACAGCGTCATCGCTTGAAAAAAGTGTCAAATAGTGTCAATAGTGAAAAAAAGCAGAGAAATTGCCCTACAAAAAACGTCGGATTGAAAATTATTCGAAAGTATTGTATTTTGAATGCGAAGTTGTCTAAAAGCAGATGTCCAGAGAATATCTCGGGAGTGCGCAGCAATAATTTTTAATTCGACGTTTTTTGCAGCAAGACTCATTTCTAATCCAAAACGTGACTTAAAGTAAATATGTGCATCAATAGTGTGACTGATATTCTTTTGGATTTGAAAGCATTTCTAAAAATTCAGTTCATAAAACTTCAAAGAATTAAAGTAAAAATTTAAAACATGGAAATAAATTGGAAAAAATTTAAAACTCCAAAAAATGTAATTGATTTTAGTAATTTAAAAATGATTTTGGAAAAATACAAGGGAATTCAAAAGAATTTTATTGAATGTTGAAGAATTCAAAATGAGGTTAAAACACTTCAAGACGAATTAAACACAAACTGAAAAAAATATCCATTGAACAGAATGGAATTATTGATTTAATTCAAAAGAATTCAGGTAAATCAACAAACTTCGAAAGACATAATAAAATAATTCTGAATGAATGAGTAACAATTCGGGGTGAATTCAAATTAATTGCAAAACATATTTGAAAATCTCTACAAATCTGTGAAAACCTAAAAAACCCCTCACTTCTTGTTAATGAATTTCTTAAAGTGCAGTGAAATATTATAAAATCCCGTGAAATTATATGAAATTTTAAAGTATTTTCTTGAATCCTGGAAAATTTTTGAAAATACCTTGGGAGCTTTTAAAATCCATTAAAATCATTGAAATCTTCGGAAATCGCATAAAATTCATTTAAATATTCTAAAATATATTGAAACCTCGCAAGTCCTATGAAATAGTTTCATATATTCCAAAGTTGTAAACAAATTCTTTAAACTCTCAGAAAAATTTGTTCATTCCTCGTAAAGTCATTCAAAGCCTTTAAAATTCCATAAAAAATTAATAATATCTTGAAAGTGCATTAAATTCTTTAAAAATAGTTTATAATATTTTAAATCATTTCAAATCCTATTAGGTTACCGAAATAAATTCAAAATTGCTTGAAATCTTTTGATATACCCTAAAACCTGGCATAGGTCCTATTAAATCGATCTATATTCTCGAAATTTTAGAAAACTCTTCGATACAATACCCCATGCAAATTTTGTCAAATCTCTTGAAAATGCTTTAGAATCTTTTTAAATACTCTAAAATATTTGAAATCCTCTGAAACCAATTGTACATTCCGTATAATCTTTTGAAATACTGTTAAAGTTATCAAATCCTTTCAAACCTTTGGAAATCAATTGAAACATTTTAAAGCTCTTGAAAATGCTTTAGATCTTCTAAAATACCATAAAATAATTCAAATCCTATGAGTAACATTAAATTACTGAAATCAATTCAAAAATCCATACGATCTTTCAAAATACCCTAAGATATTTAAAATCCTTCACAATATTTTAGAACTCCTTGAAATTTTTTTAACTTTTCAAAATCCCTTGCAATTTTTAAAAGCACCATAAATTATTTCCAATCCTTTGAAACTCTTTCAAATTATTGAAATCCTTTAAATCTTTAAAAATCACTTGAAACTTTTTAAAGCTTACGAAAATGTCTTGACATCTTTTAAAATACTCTTAAAGTTCTCAAATCCTTTACCATTTTTTTAAATTCCTCAAAATTATTGAAATCTCTTGGAAATGCTTTGGAGTCTGTTAAAATATCCTAAAATATTTCAACCCCTTTAAAATCTGTTGGCATTCATTGAAATTATTGACATCTCTTTCAAATGCTTTGGATTCTTTTCAAATACCCTAAAATATTCCCAGTCTTTTTTTTTCAAATTCCTTTAAATTATCAAAATAAAAAAAAAAAATTCCTTGGAATCTTTTAAATTACTCCAGAATATTGCA